>CM060275.1:4521164-4542637 GCA_030684275.1 Acipenser oxyrinchus oxyrinchus
GGTGAGCTGCTGGGACCCTGCGCGTGGTCGCTGGGGCTCGTGTGCGCGCTGGGAAGCTGGCAGGTGTCATTTGGCGAGCCGCTGGGACACAGCGCTGGGTCGCTGGGGCCCGTGCGCGCTGGGAAGGTTGCAGGTGTCGTTTGGCGAGCCGCTGGATCCCGCGCGGGGTCGCTGGGGCTCGTGTGCGCGCTGGAAAGGTTGCAGGTGTCGTTTGGCGACCCCCTGGGACCCGCGCGGGGTCGCTGGGGCTCGTGTGCGCCCTGGAAAGGTGGCAGGCGTTTTTTGTCGAGCCGCTGGGAATCTGCACGGTGTCGCTGGGGCTCGTGCACACGCTGGCAAGGTGGCAGGTGTCGTTTGGCGAACCGCTGGGACCCCTTGTTGGGTCGCTGGGGCTCATGTGCGCCTTGGGAAGGTGGCAGGGGTCGTTTGGCGAACTGCTGGGACCCCTCGTTGGGTCGCTGGGGCTCGTGCGCGCCTTGGGAAGGTGGCAGGTGTCGTTTGGCGAGCCGCTGGGACCCCGCGAGCGGTCGCTGGGGTTCGTGCGCGCGCTGGAAAGGTTGCAGATGTCGTTTGCTGATCCTCTGGGACCCCGCGCGGGGTCGTTGGGGCTCATGCGCGAGCTGGGAAGTTTGCTGGTGTCGTTTGGTGACCCTGCTGGGATCCCGCGAGGGGTCGCTGGGGCTCATGTGCGCCCTGGAAAGTTGGCAGGTGTCATTTGGCGAGCCGCTGGGATCCTGCGCGGGGTCGCTGGGGTCGTGCGCGAGCTGGGAAGGTGGTAGGTGTCGTTTGGCGAGCCGCTGTGAATCCGCACGCGGGTCGCTGGGGCCCATGTGCACGCTGGGAAGTTTGTAGGGGTCGTTTGGCGAGCCTCTGGGACCCCGCGAGGGGTCGCTGGGGCCCGTGGGCGCCCTGGAAAGGTGCCAGGTGTCATTTGGCGAGCCTCTGGGAACACGCGCGGTTGCTGGGGCCTGTGCGCCCTGGAAAGGTGCGCAGGTGTCATTTGGCGAGCCTCTGGGAACACGCGCGGGTCGCTGGGGCCTGTGCGCGCTGGGAAGGTTGAAGATGTCGCTTGGCGAACCTCCGGGACCCGCGTGGGTCGCTGGGGCTCATGCGCACTGGGAAGGTGGCAGGTGTCGTTTGGTGAGCCGCTGGAAACCCGCGCGGGGTCGCTAGGGCCCGTGCGCGATAGGAAGGTTGCAGGTTTCGTTTGGAGACCCGCTGGGACCCAGCACGGGATCGCTGGGGCTTGTGCGCGCGCTGGGAAGGTGGCAGGTGTCATTTGGCGAGCCGCTGGGACCCGGTGCGTGGTCGCTGGGGCCAGTGCGCGTGCTTGGTGGGTTGTAGGTGTCGTTTGGCGAGCCTCTGGGACCCCGTGCAGGGTCGCTGGGGCTCGTGCGCAGGCTGGGAAGGTGGCAGGTGTCGTTTGGCGAGCCGCTGGGACCCCGAGCGGGGTCGCTGGGGCTTGTGCGCGAGCTGGGAAGGTTACAGGTGTCATTTGGCGACCTGCTGGGATTCCCCGCGGAGTTGCTGGGCCCCGTGTGTGCGCTGGTAAGGTTGTAGGTGTCGTTTGGCGAGCCCCTGGAACCCCGCGCCGAGTCGCTGGGGCTCGTGTGCTGATGGGAAGGTTGTAGGTGTCATTTGGCGAGCCGCTGGGACCCTCCGTGGGGTCCCTGGGGCCCGTGCGCGTGCTGGAAAGGTTGTAGGGGTCGTTTGGCGAACCTCTGGGACCCTGCGAGGGGTCGCTGGGGCTCGTGCATGCGCTGGGAAGGTGGCAGGTGTCGTTTGGCAAGCCGCTGGGACCCGCGCGGGTCGCTGGGGCTCGTGCGTGCGCTGGGAAGGTGGCAGGTGTCGTTTGGCGAGCCGCTGGGACCCGCGGGTCGCTGGGGCCGTGTGCGCTGGAATGGTGGCAGGTGTCGTTTGGTGAGCCGCTGGGACCCCGCGCGAGGTCGCTGGGGCCCGTGCGCGTACTGGGAAGGTGGCAGGTGTCGTTTGGCGAGCCGCTGGGACCACGCACGTGGTCGCTGGGGCCCGTGCGTGCCTTGGGATGGTTGCAGATGTCGTTTGGCAAGCCGCTGGGACCCTGTGCGGGGTCGCTGGGGCCTGTGCGTAGGCTTGGAAGTTGGCAGGTGTCGTTTGGCGAGCCTCTGGGCCCCTGCGTGGGGTCGCTGGGGCTCCTGCACGCTCTGGGAAGGTTGCAGGTGTCGTTTTGCGAGTCGCTGGGACCCTGCGCGGGGTCGCTGGGGCCCGTGCGTGAGCTAGGAAGGTTGCAGGTGTCGTTTGGCGAGCCGGTGGGACCCAGCGCGGGGTCGCTGGGGCCCGTGCGCGACCTGGAAAGGGGCCAGGTGTCGTTTGGCGAGCCCCTGGGAACACACGCGGTTGCTGAGTCCCGTGCGTGCGCTGGGAAGGTGGTAGGTGTCGTTTGGCGAGCCTCTGGGACCCCGCGTGCGGTTGTTGGGTGTCGTCTGCGCGCTGGAAAGGTTGCAGATGTTGTTTGGCGATGCTCTGTGACCACTCGCGGGGTCGCTGGGGCTCGTGCGCGAGCTGGTAAGGTTGCAGGTGTCGTTTGGCTAGCCGATGGGACCCCTCGCGGGGTCGCTTTTGTCCATGTGCGCCCTGGAAAGGTGCCATGTTTTGTTTGGCGAGCCGCTGGGACCCGTGCGGGGTCGCTGGGGCCCGTGAGCGCCCTGGAAAGTAGCCAGGTGTCATTTGGCGAGTCCCTGGGAACACACGCGGTTGCTGGGGCCCGTGCGCAAGCTGGTAAGGTTGCAGGTGTCGTTTGGCGACGAGCTGGGACCCTGCACGTTGTCGCTGAGGTTCATGGACACGCTGGGAAGGTGGTAGGTGTCGTTTGGCGAGCCGCTGGGACCCCGCGTAGGGTTGCTGAGGCTCGTGTGCTCCCTGGAAATGTGGCAGGTGTCATTTGGTGATCTGCTGGGACACCGTGCGTGGTCGCTGGGGCCCGTGCGCGCCCTGGAGAGGTGCCAGGTTTCGTTTGGCGAGCCCCTGGGAACACGCGCGGTTGCTGGGGCTAGTACGCACGCTGGAAAGGTTGCAGATGTTGCTTGGTGAGACTCTGTGACCACTTGCGGTGTAGCTGGGGCTAGTGCTTGAGCTGGGAAGGTGCCAGGTGTCGTTTGGCGAGCCCCTGGGAACACACGCGGTTGCTGGGGCACGTGCGCGCGCTGGGAAGTTTGAAGATGTCGTTTGGCGAGCCTCTGGGACCCCGCGTGCGGTTGTTGGGTGTCGTCTGCGCGCTGGAAAGGTTGCAGATGTTGTTTGGCGAGGCTCTGTGACCACTCGCGGGGTCGCTGGGGCTCGTGCGCGAGCTGGTAAGGTTGCAGGTGTCGTTTGGCTAGCCGATGGGACCCCTCGCGGGGTCGCTTTTGTCCATGTGCGCCCTGGAAAGGTGCCATGTTTTGTTTGGCGAGCCGCTGGGACCCGTGCGGGGTCGCTGGGGCCCGTGAGCGCCCTGGAAAGTAGCCAGGTGTCATTTGGCGAGTCCCTGGGAACACACGCGGTTGCTGGGGCCCGTGCGCAAGCTGGTAAGGTTGCAGGTGTCGTTTGGCGACGAGCTGGGACCCTGCACGTTGTTGCTGAGGTTCATGGACACGCTGGGAAGGTGGTAGGTGTCGTTTGGCGAGCCGCTGGGACCCCGCGTAGGGTTGCTGAGGCTCGTGTGCTCCCTGGAAATGTGGCAGGTGTCATTTGGTGATCTGCTGGGACACCGTGCATGGTCGCTGGGGCCCGTGCGCGCCCTGGAGAGGTGCCAGGTTTCGTTTGGCGAGCCCCTGGGAACACGCGCGGTTGCTGGGGCTAGTACGCACGCTGGAAAGGTTGCAGATGTTGCTTGGTGAGACTCTGTGACCACTTGCGGTGTAGCTGGGGCTAGTGCTTGAGCTGGGAAGGTGGCAGGTGTCGTTTGGCGACCTGCTGGAACCCCGCGCTGGGGTCGCTGGGGCTCGTGCACGCGCTGGGAAGGTGGCAGGTGTCGTTTGGCGAGGCGCTGGGACCCCTTGCGGTGTCGCTGGGGCCCGTGTGCGCCCTGGGATGGTGCCATGTGTCATTTGGTGAGCCGCTGGGTGCCGCGCGGGGTCGTTGGGGCCGTGCGCGCCCTTCAAAGGTGCCAGGTGTCTTTTGGCGAGCCCCTTGGACCCCGTGCGGGGTGGCTGGTGCTCGTACAAGCGCTGGGAAGGTTGTAGGGGTCGTTTGGCGTGCCTCTGGTACCCCGCGCATGGACGCTTGGGCCCGTGCGCGCCCTGGAAAGGTGGGTGTCGTTTGGTGATCCGCTAGGACCTCATTCATGGTCGCTGGGGCCCGTGCGCACGTTGGTAAGGTCGTAGGTGTCTTTTGGCGAGTCACTGGGACCCCGCGCGGGGTCATTGGGGCTCGTGCGCGGGCTGCGATGGTGGTCGGTGTTGTTTGGCGAGCCGCTGGTACCCCACACGCGTGCATGGAAGCTGGCAGGTGTCGTTTGGCGAGCCGCTGGGACCCCGCGAGGGGTCGCTCGGGCTCGTATGTGCGCTGGGAAGGTGGTAGGTGTCATTTGGCGAGCAGCTGGGACCCCGCACGGGGTCGCTGGGGCTCGTGCGAGCGCTGGGAAGGTTGTAGGGGGCGTTGGGCGAGCCTCTCGGTCCCCGCACGGGGTTGCTGGGGCCAGTACGCGCTCTGGATAGTTGTCAGGTGTGATTTGGCTATACACTGGGACACCTCGCACAAGCTTGGAAGGTGGCAGGTGTCGTTTGGCGAGCTGCTTGGACCCCGTGCGGGGTCGCTCGGGCCCGTGCTCGAGCTGGGAATGTAGTAGATGTCATTTGGCGACCCCCTGGGATCTTGCGCTGGGTCGCTGGGGCTCGTGCGAGCGCTGGGAAGGTTGTAGGGGGCGTTTGGCGAGCCGCTGGGACCCCGCGAGGGGTCGCTGGGGCTCGTGTGCGCCCTGGAAAGGTGGCAGGTGTCGTTTGGCGAGCCGCTGGGACCCCGCGCGCTTTTGGAAGGTGGCAGGTGTCGTTTGCTGAACTGCTGGGACACTGTGCATGGTCGCTGGGGCCCGTGTGCGCGCAGGTAAGGTTGTAGGTGTCGTTTGGCGAGCCACTGGATCTCCGCGAGGGTTCGCTGGGGTTCGTGCTTGTGCTGGGAAGGTGGCAGACGCTGTTTGGTGAGCCGCTTGGAATCCGCACGGGGTCGCTGGGGCCCGTGCGTGTGCTGGAAATGTTGTAGGTGTCGTTTGGCGAGCCACTGGAACCCCGCAAGGGGTTGCTATGGCTCGTGTCTGCGCTGGGAAGTTGGGAGATGCCGTTTGGTGAGCCGCTTGGAATTCGCACGGGGTCGCTAGGGCTCGTTCGCGCGATAGGAAGGTGGTAGGTGTCGTTTGGCGATCCGCTGGGACCCCGCGCGCGCTTGGAAGGTGGCAGGTGTCGTTTGGTGAGCTGCTGGGACACTGTGCGTGGTCGCTGGGGCTCGTGTGCTAGATGGTAAGGTTGCATGTGTCGTTTGGCGACCCGCTGGGACACAGCGCTGGGTCGCTGGGGTTCGTGCATGTGCTGGGAAGGTGGTAGGCTTTGTTTGGCGAGCCGCTGGGACCCCTTGCGGGGTCGCTGGGGCCCGTGTGCGCCCTGGAATGGTGCCATGTGTCGTTTGGTGAGCCGCTGGGACACGCACGGGGTCGTTGGGGCCCGTGCGCGCCCTTCAAAGGTGCCATGTATCGTTTGGCGAGCCCCTGGGACCCCGCGCGGGGTCGCTGGGGCTCGTGTGCCCCCTGGAAAGTGGGCGGGTGTCGTTTGGCGAGCCGCTGGGACCCTGCGCGAGCGCTTGAAAGGTGGCAGGTGTCGTTTGGCGAGCTGCTGGGACCTAGCGCGTGGTCGCTGGAGGCTGTGTGCATGCTGCTAAGGTTGTAGGTGTCATTTGGCGAGCCCCTGGAACCCCGCGCGTGGTCGCTGTGGCTCTTGGACGCACTGTGAAGGTTGTAGGTGTCGTTTGGTGAGCCTCTGGGACCCAGCACGGGGTCGCTGGGGTCAGTACGCGCTCTGGGTAGGTGTCAGGTGTCGTTTGACGAGCTGCTGGTACCCCGCGTGGGCTTGCTGGAGTATGTGCACACGCTGGGAAGGTTGCAGATGTCGTGTGGCGAGCCGCGGGGACCCTGCGCGGGGTTTCTGTGACTCTTGCGCGCGCTGGGAAGGTGGCAGGTATCGTTTGGCGAGCCGCTGGGACCCCGCGCGTGGTCGACTGGGCCCGTGCGCGCGTTGGGAAGGTTGTAGGTGTCTTTTGGCGAGCCCCTGGGTCCCCGCGCGGGGTCACTGGGGCACGTGTGCGCACTGGGACGGTGGCAGGTGTTGTTTGGAGAGCCGCTGGGACCCTACGCGCGTGCAGGGAAGGTGCCAGGTGTCATTTGGCGAGCCGCTGGACCCCGCCCGGTGTCACTGGTGCCTGTGCGCACTACAAAGGTTGTAGGTGTCATTTGGCGATCCGCTAGGACCCCGTGTGGGGTCGCTGGGTCCCGGGCGCGCACAGGGAAGGTGGCAGGTGTCGTTTGGAGAGCCGTCGAGAACCCGCGCATGGTCGCTGGGGCCCGTGCGCGTGCTGGGAAGGTTGTAGGTGTCATTTGGCGAGCCTCTGTGACCCCGCATGAGGTGGCTGGGTATCGTGCGTGCGTTGGGAAGGTGGCAGGTGTCATTTGGCGAGCCTCTGGGACCCAGCTCGTCGTTGCCTGTGCACGAGCTGGGAAGGTTGTAGGTGTCGTTTGGCGAGCATATGGGACCGCGCATGAGGTGGCTGGGTATCGTGCGTGCATTGGGAAGGTGGCAGGTGTCATTTGGCGAGCCTCTGGGACCCAGCGCGTCGTCGCCTGTGCACGAGCTGGGAAGGTTGTAGGTGTCATTTGGCGAGCCACTGGGACCCCGCGCGAGGACACTGGGGCCCGTGCGCACGCTAAAAAGGTTGTAGGTGTCGTTTGGCGAGCCGCTGGGACCCCGCACGCGCGCTTGGAAGGTGGCAGGTGTCATTTGGTGAGCCACTGGGACCCCGCGTGAGGGCACTGGGGCCCGTGCGCATGCTAGAAAGGTTGTAGGTGTCGTTTGGCGAGCCGCTGGGACCCTGCGTGGCATCACTGGGTCCCGGGCGCACACTGGGAAGGTGGCAGGTGTCGTTTGGAGAGCCGTTGAGAACCTGCGTGAGGTCGCTGGGGCTCGTGCGTGCGTTGGGAAGGTGGCAGGTGTCGTTTGGCAAGCCATTGGGACCGCACGCGCGCTGGGAATGTGGCTGGTGTCGTTTGGCGAGCCGCTGGGACCCCGCGTGAGGTTGCTGGGGTCCGTGCGCGCTGGGAAGGTTATAGGTGTCGTTTGGTGAGCCTCTTGGACCCGGCGCGTGGTCACTGGGGCCCGTGCATGCGCTGGGAAGGTTGTAGGTGTCGTTTAGCGAGACGCTGGGACCCCGCGCACGCTTGGAAGGTGGCAGGTGTCGTTTGGCGAGCGGCTGGGACCCGGCGTGAAGTCGCTGGGGCCCGTGCGCAAGCTAGAAATGTTGTAGGTGTCGTTTGGCGAGCTGCTGTGACCATGCACGTGGTCACTGAGGCCCGTATGCGCGCTAGGAACATTGTAGGTGTCGTTTGACGAGCCGCTGGGACCACGTGCGCGGTCTCTGGGGACCATGCGCGAGCTTGGATAGTTGCAGGTGTCGTCTGGTGAGCCTCTGGGACCCCGCGCGGGCACTTGGAAGGTGGTAGGTGTCGTTTGGCGAACCTCTGGGAACACGTGCGTGGTCGCTGGGGCCCGTGCGTGCGCTTGGAAGGTTGTAGGTGTCGTTTGGCGAGCCTCTGGGACATGGCACGTGGTCGCTGGGGCATGTGCACGCACTGGGAAGGTTGTAGGTGTCGTTTGGCGACCCGATGGGACCCCGCACGCGCTTGGAAGGTGGCAGGTGTCATTTGGAGAGCCGTTGAGAACCTGCGCGTGGTCGCTGGGGCCCGTGCGCATGATGGGAAGGTTGTAGGTGTCATTTGGCGAGCCTCTGTGACCCCGCGTGAGGTGGCTGGGGATCATGCGTGCGTTGGGAAGGTGGCAGGTGTCATTTGGCGAGCCTCTGGGACCCGGCGCGTCGTCGCTGGGGCCTGTGCACGAGCTGGGAAGGTTGTAGGTGTCGTTTGGCGAGCCGATGGGACCCCGCACACGCGCTTCGAAGGTAGCAGGTGTCATTTGGCGATCCACTGGGAGCCCGCGCGAGGACACTGGGGCCCGTGCGCACGCTAGAAAGGTTGTAGGTGTCGTTTGGCGAGCCGCTGGGACCACGCGCGTGGTCGCTGGGGCCCGTGCACGCTACAAAGGTTGTAGGTGTCATTTGGCGAGCCCATGGGATCCCGCACGCGCGCTTGGAAGGTGGCAGGTGTCATTTGGCGAGCCACTGGGACCCCGCACGAGGGCACTGGGGCCCGTGCGCATGCTAGAAAGGTTGTAGGTTTCATTTGGCGAGCCGCTGGGACCCCGCGTGGCGTCACTGGGTCCCGGGCGCACACTGGGAAGGTGGCAGGTGTCGTTTGGAGAGCCGTTGAGAACCCGCGTGAGGTCGCTGGGGCTCGTGCGTGCGTTGGGAAGGTGGCAGGTGTTGTTTGGCAAGCCATTGGGACCGCACGCGTGCTGGGAATGTGGCTGGTGTCGTTTGGCGAGCCGCTGGGACCCCGCGTGAGGTCACTGGGGTCCGTGCGCGCTGGGAAGGTTATAGGTGTCGTTTGGTGAGCCTCTGGGACCCGGTGCGTGGTCACTGGGGCCCGTGCGCGCGCTTGGAAGGTGGCAGGTGTCGTTTGGCGAGTGGCTGGGACCCGGCGTGAAGTCGCTGGAGCCCGTGCGCACGCTAGAAATGTTGTAGGTGTCGTTTGGCGAGCCGCTGGGACCATGCACGTGGTCACTGAGGCCCGTATGCGCGCTAGGAACGTTGTAGGTGTTGTTTGGCGAGCCGCTGGGACCACGCGCGCGGTCTCTGGGGACCGTGCGCCAGCTTGGATAGTTGCAGGTGTCGTCTGGTGAGCCTCTGGGACCCCGCGAGGGGTCGCGGGACCTGTGTGCTTTGTTGGAAGGTTGCAGATGTCGTTTGGCGAGCCACTGGGACCCCGCACGGGCACTTGGAAGGTGGCAGGTGTCGTTTGGCGAACCGCTGGGAACACGTGCGTGGTCGCTGGGGCCCGTGCGTGCGCTTGGAAGGTTGTAGGTGTCGTTTGGCGAGCCTCTGGGACACGGCGCGTTGTCGCTGGGGCATGTGCACGCACTGGGAAGGTTGTAGGTGTCGTTTTGCGACCCGATGGGACCCCGCACGCGCTTGGAAGGTGGCAGGTGTCGTTTGGCAAGCCGCTGGAACCCCGCACGGACTCGCTGGGGCCCGTGCACGCTAGGAAGATTGTAGGTGTCGTTTGGTGAGCCGCTGGAACTCAGCGTAGAGTCGCTGGGGTTCGTGTGCACGCTGGGAAGGAGGCAGGTGTCGTTTGGCGACCCGCTGGGACACTGCGCCGGGTCGCTGTGGGTCGTGCGCGCACTGGGAAGGTGGCAGGTGTCGTTTGGCGAGCCGCTGGTACTCCGTGCGCCAGTTTGGAAGGTGGCAGGTGTCGTTTGGCGAGCCTCTGGGACCCCGCGTGTGGTCGCTGGTGCCCATGCCCGCGCTGGGAAGGTTGTAGGTTTCGTTTGGCGAGCCGCTGGAACCCTGCGTGCGTGCTTGGAAGGTGGCAGGTGTCATTTAGCAAGCCGCTGGGACATCGCGCAAGGTTGCTGGGGCCTCTGGGACCCGCGGGTCACTGGGGCCCGTCGCAGCTGGGATGGTTGCAGATGTCGTTTGGCGAGCCTCTGGGACCCGCGCAGGGTCGCTGTGGCTCGTGCGCGTGCTGGGAAGATTGCAGGTGTCGTTTGGCGAGCCGCTGGGAACCCGCGTGGTGTCACTGGGGCCCGTGTGCGCCCTGGAAAAATGTCAGATGTCACTTGGCGAGCCGCTGGTACGCCGCACGTGGTCAATGGGGCCCGTATGCGCGCTGGGAAGGTTGTAGGTGTCATTTGGCGAGCTCCTGTGACCCCGTGCGGGGTAGCTCGGGCTCGTGCACTCGCTGGGATGGTGGCAGGTGTCGTTTGGCGAGCCGCTGAGACCCCACGTGAGGTCGTTTGGGCTCGTGCGCGCGCTGGGAAGGTGGCAGTTGTCTTTGGCGAGCCGCTGTGACACGGCGCGGGGTCACTGGTGCTCGTACGTGCACTGGAAAGGTGGCAGATGTTGTTTTGCGAGCTGCTGGGACCCCGCGATGGCTCACTGGGTCCTGTGCGCGCGCTGCGAAGGTGGCAGGTGTCGTTTGGCGAGCCGCTGGGTCTCTGCACAAGGTTGCTTGGTGTCTTGTGCTCAATGGGAAGGTGGCAGGTGTCGTTTGGCGAACCGCTGGGATGCTGCGCGTTGTCGCTGTGGCCCGTGTGCTCGCTAGGAAGGTTATAGGTGTTGATTGGCGAGCCCCTGGGAATTCGCGTGGAGTCGCTGGGGCTCGTGTGCACACTGGGAAGGAGGCAGGTGTCGTTTGGCGAGCCACTCGGACACTGCGCCTGGTCGCTGGGACTCCGCGTGCGCTGTTTGGAAGGTGGCAGGTGTCGTTTGGCGAGCCTCTGGGACGTCACGCGAGGTTGCTGGAGCCCGTGCGCGCGCTGGGATGGTTGCAGATGTCGTTTGGCGAGCCTCTGGGACCCGCGCGGCGGTCGCTGGAGACCGTGCGAGCGCTGGGATGGTTGCAGATGTCGTTTGTTGAGCCTCTGGGACCCCGCGCGGGGTCGCTGGGGCTCATGCGCGCGCTGGGAAGGTTGCAGGTCTTGTTTGGTGACCCGCTGTGACCCGGCGCGTGGTCGCTCGGGCATGTGCACGCACTGGGAAGGTTGTAGGTGTCGTTTGGCGACCCGATGGGACCCCGCACGCGCTTGGAAGGTGGCAGGTGTCGTTTGGCAAGCCGCTGGAACCCCGCACGGACTCGCTGGGGCCCGTGCACGCTAGGAAGATTGTAGGTGTCGTTTGGCGAGCCACTGGAACTCAGCGTAGAGTCGCTGGGGTTCGTGTGCACGCTGGGAAGGAGGCAGGTGTCGTTTGGCGACCCGCTGGGACACTGCGCCGGGTCGCTGTGGGTCGTGCGCGCGCTGGGAAGGTGGCAGGTGTCGTTTGGCGAGCCGCTGGTACTCCGTGCGCCAGTTTGGAAGGTGGCAGGTGTCGTTTGGCGAGCCTCTGGGACCCCGCGTGTGGTCGCTGGTGCCCATGCCCGCGCTGGGAAGGTTGTAGGTTTCGTTTGGCGAGCCGCTGGAACCCTGCGTGCGTGCTTGGAAGGTGGCAGGTGTCGTTTAGCAAGCCGCTGGGACATCGCGCAAGGTTGCTGGGGCCTCTGGGACCCGGTGCGTGGTCACTGGGGCCAGTGCGCGCACTTTGTGGGTTGTAGATGTCTTTTGGCGAGCTTCTGGGACCCCGAGCATGGTCGCTGGGGCCCGCACACGCGCTGGGATGGTTGCAGATGTCGTTTGGCGAGCCTCTGGGACCACGCGCAGGGTCGCTGTGGCTCGTACGCGTGCTGAGAAGATTGCAGGTGTCGTTTGGCGATCCACTGGGAACCCGTGTGGTGTCGCTGGGGCCCGTGCGCGCCCTGGAAAAATGTCAGATGTCACTTGGCGAGCCGCTGGTACGCCGCACGTGGTCAATGGGGCCCGTATGCGCGCTGGGAAGGTTGTAGGTGTCATTTGGCGAGCTCCTGTGACCCCGTGCGGGGTAGCTCGGGCTCGTGCACTCGCTGGGATGGTGGCAGGTGTCGTTTGGCGAGCCGCTGAGACCCCACGTGAGGTCGTTTGGGCTCGTGCGCGCGCTGGGAAGGTGGCAGGTGTCTTTTGGCGAGCCGCTGGGACCCCGCGCGGGGTCGCTGGGGCTCGTATGCGCACTGGGAAGGTGGCAGGTGTAGTTTGGCGAGCCGCTGGGACCCCGCGATGGCTCGCTGGGTCCTGTCGTGCGCGCTGGGAAGGTGGCAGGTGTCGTTTGGCGAGCCGCTGGGACCCTGCGCGAGGTCGCTTGGTGTCTTGTGCGCACTGAGAAGTTGCCAGGTGTCGTTTCGCGAGCCGCTGGGAACCCGCGCGGGGTCGCTGGGGCCCATGTGCCCGTTGGGAAGGTTGTAGGTCTCGTTTGGCGAGCCTCTGGGACTCCGCATGGGGTAGCTGGGGCTCGTGTGCACGCTGGGAAGGAGGCAGGTGTCGTTTGGCGAGCCGCTGGGACACTGCGCCGGGTCGCTGGGACTCCGCGTGCATGCTTGGAAGATGGCAGGTGTCGTTTGGCGAGCCGCTGGGACTTCGCGCGAGGTTGCTGGGGCCCGTGCGAGCGCTGGGATGGTTGCAGATGTTGTTTGGCGAGCCTCTGGGACCACACGCGCGGTCGCTGGAGACCGTGCGAGCGCTGGGATAGTTGCTGATTTCTTTTGGCTAGCCTCTGGGACCCCGCGCAGGGTCGCTGTAGCTCGTGCGCGTGTTGAGAAGATGGCAGGTGTCGTTTGGTGATCCGCTGGGAACCCGGCGCGTGGTCGCTGTGGCCAGTGCGCGCGCTTGGTAGGTTGTAGGTGTCTTTTGGCGAGCCTCTGGGACCCCGCGCATGGTCGCTGGGGCCCGTACAGGCACTGGGATGGTTGAAGATGTTGTTTGGCGAGCCTCTGGGACCCCGCACGGGGTCGCTGGGGCCCGTGCGCGCCCTGAAAAGGTGCCAGGTGTCGTTTGGCGAGCCGCTGGGACACCGCGCGTGGTCTCTGGGGCCCGTGTGCACGCTGGGAAGGTTGTAGGTGTTGTTTGGTGAGCCTCTGGGACCCCGCGCGGGTCCCTGGGGTTTATGCACGCGCTGGGATGGTTGCAGATGTCGTTTGGCGAGCCTCTGGGACCCCGCGCGGGGTTGCTGGGGATCGTGCGCGCGCTGGGAAGGTGGCAGGTGTCGTTTGGCGAGCCGCTGGGAACCCGCGCGGGGTCGCTGGGGCTTGTGCGCACGCTGGGAAGGTGGCAGGTGTCGTTTGGCGAGCCGCTGGGACCCCGCGCGGGGTCGCTGGGGCTTGTGCGCGAGCTGGGAAGGTGGCAGGTGTCGTTTGGCGAGCCGCTGGGATCCCCCACGGGGTCGCTGGGGCTCGTGCACGCGCTGGGAAGGTGGTAGGTGTCGTTTGGCGAGCCGCTGGGACCCCGCGCGGGGTCGCTGCAGCTCGTGTGCATGCTGGGAAGGTGGCAGATGTTGTTTGGCGAGCCGCTGGGACCCCGCGAGGGGTCGCTGGGTCCCGTGCGAGCACTGGGAAGGTGGCAGGTGTCATTTGGTGAGCAGCTGGGACCCCATTTGAGGTCGCTCGGGGTCGTGCGCGCGCTGGGAAGGTGGCAGGTGTCTTTTGGCGAGCCGCTGGGACCCCGTGCGGGGTCGCTGGGGCTCGTGCGCACCCTGGGAAGGTGGCAGGTGTCGTTTGGCGAGCCGCTGGGACCCCAGCGGGGTCGCTGGGGCCCGTCGCGCGCTGGGAAGGTGGCAGGTGTCGTTTGGCGAGCCGCTGGGACCCCGCGTGGGGTCGCTGGGGCTCGTGCGCGCCCTGGGAAGGTGGCAGGTGTCGTTTGGCGAGCCGCTGGGACCCCGCGCGGGTCGCTGGGGCTCGTCGCGCGCTGGGAAGGTGGCAGGTGTCATTTGGCGAGCCGCTGGGACCCCGGGCGGGGTCGCTGGGGCCTGTATGAGCGCTGGGAAGGTGGCAGGTGTCGTTTGGCGAGCCTCTGGGACCCCGCGCACGGTCGCTGGGGCCCGTATGGGCGCTGGGATGGTTGCTGATGTTGTTTGGCTAGCCTCTGCGACCCCGCGCAGGGTCGCTGTAGCTCGTGCGCGTGCTGAGAAGATGGCAGATGTCGTTTGGCTAGCCGCTGGGAACCCGCGTGGGGTCGCTGGGGTCGTGCGCGCCCTGGAAAGGTGGCAGGTGTCACTTGGAGGGCCGCTGGGACAGCGCACGTGGTTGCTGGGGCCCGTGTGCACGCTGGGAAGGTTGTAGGTGTCATTTGGCGAGCTCCTAGGATCCCATGCGGTTTCGCTCGGGCTCGTGCGCGCGCTGGAATGGTGGCAGGTGTCATTTGACGAGCCGCTGGGACCACACGCGAGGTCGCTGGGGCTCGTGCGCGCGCTGGGAAGGTGGCAGGTGTCGTTTGGCGAGCCGCTGGGACACGGCGCGGGGTCGCTTTGGCGAGTGCGCTCGCTTGGTGGGTTGTAGGTGTCTTTTGGCGAGCCTCTGGGACACCGCGGACGGTCGCTGGGGCTAGTGCGTGTACTGGTATGGTTGCAGATGTCCTTTGGCGGGCCTCTGGGACCCCGTGCGGGGTCGCTGTGGCTCGTGCGCGTGCTGAGAAGTTGGCAGGTGTCATTTGGCGAGCCGCTGGGGACCCGCGTGGGGTCGCTGGGGCCCGTGCGCGCCCTGGAAAGGTGGCAGGTGTCACTTGGTGAGCCGCTGGGACGTCGCACGTGGTCGCTCGGGCTTGTGCATGCGCTGGGAAGATGGCAGGTGTTGTTTGGCCAGCCTCTGGGCCCCCTCGCTCTGGGTCGCTGTGGCTCGTGCGAGTGCTGAGAAGATGGCAGGTGTCGTTTGGCGAGCAGATGGGAACCTGCGTGGGGTCGCTGGGGCCGTGCGTGCCCTGGAAAGGTGGCAGGTGTCACTTGGCGAGCCGCTGGGACGGCGCGCGGGGTCGCTCGGGCTTGTGCGCACGCTGGGATGGTGGCAGGTGTCGTTTGGCGAGTCACTGGGAAACCACGTGTGGGCGCTGTGGCTCGTGCGTGCGCTGGGAAGGTGGCAGGTGTCGTTTGGCTAACCGGTGGGATACGGCGCAGGGTCGCTCGGGCCATTTCGCTCGCTTGTTGGGTTGTAGGTGTGTTTTGTCGAGCCTCTGGGACCCCTCGCATGGTCGCTGGGGCCCGTGCATGCGCTGGGATGGTTGCAGATGTTGTTTGGCGAGCAGCTGGGACCCCGCGAGGGGTCGCTAGGTTCCTTGCGCGTGCTCCGAAATTGGCAGGTGTCGTTTGGCGAGCCGCTGGGATGCCGCACGTGTTCGCTGGGGACTGTGCACCCGCTGGGAAGGTTGTAGCTGTCGTTTGGCGAGCCCCTGGGACCCTGTGCTGGGATGGTGGCAGGTGTCGTTTGGCGAGCTGCTGGGACCCCATGCGGGGTTGGTGTGGATTGTGCGCGTGCTGGGAAGGTGGCAGGTATAGTTTGGCGAGTCGCTGGGACCCCGCGCTGGGTCGCTGAGGCCTAAACGCGCACTGGGAAGATGGCAGGTCTCGTTTGGCGACCTGCTGGATTACTGCGCCGGGTCGCTGGGGCTCGTGTGCGCTGTAGGTACGTTGTAGGTGTTAATTGGCGAGCCCCTGGGACTCCGCACAGGGTCGCTGGGGCTCCTGCACACGCTGGGAAGGTGGCAGGTGTCGATTGGCGAGGCGCTGGGACCCCGCACGTGGTCCCTGGGGCCCATGCGCTCTCTGGGAAGGTTGTAGGTTTCGTTTTGCGAACCGCTGGGACCCCACGCGCACACTTGTAACGAGGCATTTGTCGTCTCGCGAGCCGCTGGGACCTCGTGCGATGGTGCTGGGGCCCGTGCGAGCGTTGGGATGGTTGCAGATGTCGTTTGGCGAGCCGCTGGGACCCTGCGCGAGATCTCTGGGGCCCGTGCGCGTGATGGGAAGGTTGCAGATGTCATTTGGCGAGCCTCTGGTACCCCGCGCGGGGTCGCTGGGGCTCGTGCGCATGCTGGGAAGATCGCATGTGTCGTTTGGCGAGTCTCTGGGATCGCGCGCGAGATCGCTGGGGCCCGTGCGCGCGCTGGGAAGGTTGTAGGTGTCGTTTGGCGAGCCTCTGGGACCCGCGCGTGGTCGCTGCGGCTCGTGCGTGCGCTGGGATGGTTGAAGATGTTGTTTGGCGAACCTCTGGGAACCCGCGTGTGGTCGCTGGGGCCGTGCGCGCCATGGAAAGGTGGCAGGTGTCACTTGGAGGGCCGCTGGGAAGGTTATAGGTGTCGTTTGGCGAGCTTCTGGACCCCGTGCGGGGTTGCTCGGGCTCGTGCGCGTGCTGGGATGGTGGCAGGTGTCGTTTGGCAAGACGCTGGGACCCCACGCGAGGTCGCTGAGGCTCGTGCGCGTGCTGGGAAGGTGACAGGTGCCGTTTGGCGAGCCGCTGGGACACGGCGTGGGGTCGCTGGGGCGAGTGCGCTCGCTTGATGGGTTGTAGATGTCTTTTGGCGAGTCTCTGGGACCATGCGAGGGGTCGCTGGGGCTCGTGCGTGCGCTGGGAAGGTTGCAGGTGTCGTTTGGCGAGCCGCTGGGACCCCGTGCGGGGTCGCTGTGGCTCGTGCGCGTGCTGAGAAGATGGCAGGTGTCGTTTGGCGAGCCGCTGGGAACCTGCGTGGGGTCGCTGGGGCTCGTGTGCGCCCTGGAAAGGTGGCAGGTGTCACTTGGCGAGCCGCTGGGACGCCGCACGTGGTCGCTGGGGCTCGTGCGCGCGCTGGGAAGGTGGCAGGTATCGTTTGGCGAGCTCCTGAGACCCCGCGCGGGGTCGCTCGGGCTCGTGCGCGCGCTGGGAAGGTGGTAGGTGTCGTTTGGCGAGCCGCTGGGACCCCGCGCGGGGTCGCAGGGGCTCGTGCGTGCGCTGGGAAGGTGCCAGGTGCCGTTTGGCGAGCCACTGGGAACACGCGCGGTCGCTGAGGCCCGTGCGTGCGCTGGGAAGATGGCAGGTGTCGTTTGGCGAGCCACTGGGAACACGCGCGGTCGCTGAGGCCCGTGCGTGCGCTGGGAAGATTGAAGATGTCGTTTGGTCAGACCCTGGGACCCCGCGCGGGTTCGCTGGGGCTCGTGCGCGCGCTGGGAAGGTGGCAGGTGCCGTTTGGCGAGCCGCTGGGAACCCGCACGGGGTCGCTGGGGCCCGTGCGCGCGGTAGGAAGATGGCAGGTCTCGTTTGGCGACCTGTTGGGACACTGCGCGGGGTCGCTGGGGCTTGTGTGTGCTCTAGGTATGTTGTAGGTGTCAATTGGCGAGCCCCTGTGACTCCGCGCGGGGTCGCTGGGGCTCGTGCGCACGCTGGGAAGGTGTCAGGTGTCATTTGGTGAGCCACTGGGACACTGCGCGGGGTCGCAGTGGTTCGTGCGCGCGCTGGGAAGGTGGCAGGTGTCGTTTGGCGAGCCGCCGGGACCCCGCGCGCAGGTTTGGAAGGTGGCAGGTGTCATTTGGCGAGCCGCTGGGAACCCGCGCGGGGTCGCTGGGGCCTGTGCGCGCGCTGGGAAGGTTGTAGGTGTCGTTTGGCGAGCCTCTGGGACCCCGCACGTGGTCCCAGGGGCCCGTGCGCGGGCTGGGAAGGTTGTAGGTTTCGTTTGGCGAGCCGCTGGGACTCCGCGCGCACACTTGGAAGATGGCATTTGTTGTTTGGCGAGCCGCTGGGACCTCGTGCGATGGTGCTGGGGACCGTGCGAGCTTTGGGATGGTTGCAGATGTCGTTTGGCGAGCCGCTGGGACTTTACGCGCGGTCGCTGGTGCCCGTGCAAGTGCTGGGATGTTTGCAGATGTTGTTTGTCGAGCCTCTGGGACCCTGCGCGGGGTCTCTGGGGCTCCTGTGCACGCTGGGAAGGTTGCAGGTGTCGTTTGGTTAGCCGCTGGGAACCTGCGTGGGGTCGCTGTGGCCCGTGTGCGCCCTGGAAAGGTGGCAGGTGTCACTTGGTGAGCCACTGGGACACCGCACGTGGTCGTTGGGGCTCGTGTGCGCGCTGGGAATGTTGTAGGTGTCGTTTGGCGAACTTCTGAGATCCCGCGCGGGGTCGATGCGGCCTGTGCGCTCGCTTGGTGGGTTGTAGGTGTCGTTTGGCGAGCTCCTGGGACCCTGTGCTTGGTCGCTCGGGCTTGTGCGTGTGCTGAGAAGATGGCAGTTGTCGTTTGGCGTGCCACTGGGAATCTGAGTGGGGTCGCTGGGGCCCGAGTGCGCACGCTTGGAAGTTGGCAGGTGTCATTTGGCGAGCCTCTGGGACCCGCGCGAAGTCGCTGGGACCAGTGCGTGCGCTGGGATGGGTTGTAGGTGTCATTTGGCGAGCCTCTGGGACTCCGCGCGGGGTAGCTGAGGCTCCTGCGCGCTCTGGGAAGGTTGTAGGTGTCGTTTGGCGAGCCGCTGGGAACCTGCGCTGGGTCGCTGGGGCTCGTGCGTGCGCTGGGACGGTGGCAGGTGTCGTTTGGCGAGTCGCTGGGACCCCGCGCCCGCGCTTGGCAGGTGGCAGGTGTCGTTTGGCGAGCTGCTGGGACCTCGCTCGAGGTTGCTGGGGCCCGTGCGCCCGCTGGGAAGGTTGCAGATGTCGTTTGGCGAGCCTCTGAAACCACACGCGCGGTCGCTGGAGCCCGTATGCATGCTGGGATGGTTGCAGATGTCGTTTGGCCAGCCTCTGGGACCAAGCGTGGGGTCACTGTGGCTCGTGCGCGTGCTGAGAAGATGGCAGGTGTCGATTGGCGAGCCGCTGGGAACCCGCGTGGGGTCGCTGGGGCCATGCGCGCCCTGGAAAGGTGGCAGGTGTCACTTGGAGGGCCGCTGGGACGCCGCACGTGGTCGCTGGGGCCCTTGTGCGCCCTGGGAAGGTTGTAGGTGTCGTTTGGCGAGCTCCTGGACCCCATGCGGGGTTGCTCGGGCTCGTGCGCGCGCTGGGATGGTGGCAGGTGTTATTTGGCGAGCCGCTGGGACCCCACGCGAGGTCGCTGGGGCTCGTGCGCGCGCTGGGAAGGTGGCAGGTGTCGTTTGGCAAGCCGCTGGGACACGGCGTGGGGTCGCTGCGGCCAGTGCGCTCGCTTGGTGCGTTGTAGGTGTCGTTTGGCGAGCCCCTGGGACCCCGTGCGGGGTCGCTCGGGCTCGTGCGCGCGCTGGGATGGTGGCAGGTGTCATTTGGCGAGCCGCTGGGAACCCACGCGAGGTCGCTGGGGTTCATGCGCGTGCTGGGAAGATGGCAGATGTCGTTTGGCGGGCCTCTGGGACACCACGCGGGGTCGCTGTGACTCGTGCATGTGCTGAGAAGATGGCAGTTGTCGTTTGGTTAGCCGCTGGGATCCTGCGTGGGGTCGCTGGGGCCCGTGCACACGCTGGGAAGGTAGCAGGTATCATTTGGCGAGCCGCTGGGAACCCGCACGGGGTCGTTGGGGCCCGTGCGCGTGCTGGGAAGGTTGTAGGTGTCGTTTGTGGAGCCGCTGGGACTACGCGTGTGGTCGCTAGGACCCGTGCGCACGCTGGGAAGGTTGTATGTGTCGTTTGACGAGCCGCTGGGACCCTGTGAGGGGTCGCTGGGGCTCGTGCGCGCGCTGGGAAGGTGGCAGGTGTCGTTTGGCGAGCCGCTGGGACCCCGCGCGGGTTGGCTTGGGTTGGTGCGCGCGCTTGGAAGGTGCAGGTGTCGTTTGGTGAGCTGCTGGGACCCCGCGAGGGGTAGCTGGGGTTCGTGCGCGTGCTGGGAAGGTTGCAGATGTCGTTTGGCAAGCTTCTGGGACCCCGCGCGGGGTCGCTGGGGCTTGTGCGCGAGCTGGGAAGGTGGCAGGTGTCTTTGGCGAGCCTCTGGGACCCCGCGCGGGGTCGCTGGGGCTCGTGCGCGAGCTGGGAATGTTGCAGGTGTCGTTTGGCGACCCGCTGGGACCCCGCGCGGGGTCGCTGGGGCCCGTGTGCGCCCTGGAAAGGTGCCATGTGTCGTTTGGCGAGCCGCTGGGACCTGTGCGGGGTCGCTGGGGCCCGTGCTTGCGCTGGGAATGTTGCAGGTGTCGTTTGGCGAGCCGCTGGGACCCCGCGCTGGGTCGCTGGGGCCCGTGCGTGCGCTGGGAAGGTTGCAGGTGTCGTTTGGCGAGCCGCTGGGACCCCGCGCGGGGTCGCTGGGGCCCGTGCGCGCGCTGGGAAGGTTGTAGGTGTCGTTTGGCGAGCCGCTGGGACCCCGCGCGTGGTCGCTGGGGCCCGTGCGCGCGCTGGGAAGGTTGTAGGTGTCGTTTGGCGAGCCTCTGGGACCCCGCGTGGGGTCACTGGGGCCCGTGCGCGCGCTGGGAAGGTTGTAGGTGTCGTTTGGCGAGCCTCTGGGACCCCGCGCGGGGTCGCTGGGGCTCGTGCGCATGCTGGGAAGGTTGCAGGTGTCGTTTGGCGACCCGCTGGGACCCCGCGCGGGGTCGCTGGGGCTCGTGTACGTGCTGGGAAGGTGGTAGGTGTCGTTTGGCAAGCCGCTGGGACCCCGCGCGGGGTCGCTGGGGCTCATGAGCGCCCTGGGAAGGTGGCAGGTGTCCTTTGGCGATCCGCTGGGACCTCACGATGGGGTTGCTGGGGCTAGTGAGCGCACTGGGAAGGTGGCAGGTGTCGTTTGGCGAGCTGCTGGGACCCCGCGCGTGGTCGCTGGGGCCCGTGTGCGCACTGGGAAGGTTGTAGAACCCCGCGTGTGTAGTCGCTGGGGCCCGTGCGCGCGCTGGGAAGGTCCTAGGTGTCGTTTGGCAAGCTGCTGGGACCAGGTGCGGGGTCATTGGGGCTCGTGCGGGTGCTGGTAAGGTTGTAGATGTCGTTTGGTAAGCCTGCTGGGACCCGGCGTGGGTCGCTGGTGATCAGTGCGCGCTGGGCGTTGTAGGTGTCGTTTGGCGAGCCGCTGGGACCCTGCGCGGGTCGCTGGGGCTCGTGCGCGCTGGGAAGGTTGCAGGTGTCGTTTGGCGAGCCGCTGGGACCCCGCGTGGGTCGCTCGGGCTCGAGTGCGCGCTGGGAAGGTGGCAGGTGTCGTTGGCGAGTCGTTGGGACCCCGCGCTGGGTCGCTGGGGCCCGTGAGCGCGCTGGGAAGGTTGTAGGTGTCTTTTGGCGAGCCTCTGGGACCCCGCGCGCACGCTTGGAAGGTGGCAGGTGTTGTTTGGCGAAGCGCTGGGAACCCTTGCGGGGTCGCTGGGGCCTGTGTGCACCCTGGAACGGTGCCATGTGTCGTTTGGCGAGCCGCTGGGAACACGCGCGGGTCGCTGGGGCCCGTGTGCGCCCTTCAAAGGCGCCAGGTGTCGTTTGGCGAACCCCTGGTACCCCGCGCGGTGTCGCTGGTGCTCGTGCGAGTGCTGGGAAGGTTGTAGGGGTCGTTTGGCAAGCCTCTGGTACCCTGCGCGGGGTCGCTGGGGCCAGTACGCACTCTGGGCAGGTGTCAGGTGTCATTTGGCGAGCCGCTGGGACCCCGCGTGGGGTCGCTGGGGCCCGTGAGCGCACTGGGAAGGTGGCAGGTGTCGTTTGGCGAGCCGCTGGGACCCCGCGCACGCTTGGAAGGTGGCAGGTGTCGTTTGGCGAGCCGCTGGGACCCCGCTCGCGGGTCGCTGGGGCCTGTGCGCGCGCTGGGAAGGTGGCAGGTGTCGTTTGGCGAGCCGATGGGACCCTGCGTGGGTCGCTGGGGCTCGTGCGCGCTGGGAAGGTGGCAGGTGTCGTTTGGCGAGCCGCTGGGACCCAGCGGGGTCATTGGGGCTCGTCGCACGCTGGG
>CM060275.1:4543137-4567264 GCA_030684275.1 Acipenser oxyrinchus oxyrinchus
TGAGCTGCTGGGATCACGCACGCGGTCGCTGGGGCCCGTGTACGCCCTGGGATGGTTGCAGATGTCATTTGGCATGCCTCTACAACCCCGCGCGGGGTCACAGGGGCTCGTATGTGAGCTGGGAAGGTTGCAGGTGTCGTTTCGCGACCCGCTGGGACCACGCGTGGGGTCGCTGGGGCTCGTGCACGCGCTGGGAAGGTGGCAGGTGTATTTTGGAGAGCTGCTGGGACCACGCGCGGGGTCGCTGGTGTTCGTGAGCGCCCTGGAAAGGTGGCAGGTGTCGTTTGGCGACCCGCTGGGACCCCTCGTGGGTTCGCTGGGGCCTATGTGCGCCCTGGAAAGGTGCCATGTGTCGTTTGGCGAGCAGCTGGGATCTGTGCGGAGTCGCTGGGGCCCGTGCTCGCGCTGGGAATGTTGCAGGTGTCATTTGGCGAGCCGCTGGGACCCACGCGGGGTCGCTGGTGCCCGTGCGCGCGCTGGGAAGGTTGCAGATGTCGTGTGGCGAGCCGATGGACCCCGCACGGGGTGACTGGGGCCCGTGCTTGCGCTGGGAAGGTGGCAGGTGTTGTTTTGCGAGCCGCTGGGACCCCGCACGGGGTGACTGGGGCTCGTGCTTGCGCTGGGAAGGTGGCAGGTGTTGTTTTGCGAGCCGCTGGGACCCCACGCGCGCGGTCGCTTGGGCCTGTGCCCGCGCTCGAATGGTTGCAGATGTTGTTTGGCGACCCGCTGGGACACCACAGGGGGTCGCTGGGTGCCCGTGAGCGCTGGGAAGGTGCCAGGTGTCGTTTGGCGACCCGCTGGGACCCCGCGAGCACGCTTGGATGGTGGCAGGTGTCGTTTGGCAAGCCGCTGGGACCCCGCGCGGGGTCATTGCGGTCCGTACGCACGCTGGGAAGGTGCCAGGTGTTGTTTTGCGAGCCGCTGTGACCCCGTGCGGAGTTGCTGGGGCCCGTGCGCCCTCTGGGAAGGTGCCATATGTCGTTTGGCGAGCGACTGGGAACCCGCGCGGGGTCGCTGGGGCTCATGCGAGCCCGGGGAAGGTTGTAGGTGTCGTTTGGCGAGCCTCTGGTACCCCGAGCGCGCGCCTGGAAGGTGGCATGTGTCGTTTGGCAAGCTGCTGGACCTCGTGCAGGGTCAATGGGGCCCGTTCTCGCAACTAGGATGTTGCAGGTGTCATTTTTTGTGCAGCTGGGACCTTGCGCAGGGTCGCTGGGGTTCGTGCGCGCGCTGGGAAAGTGGCAGGTGTCGTTTGGCAAACCGCTGAGTCCCCGAGCACGCACTTGCAGGTGTCATTTGGGGAGCTGCTGGTTCCCCGCTTGGAGTCACTGGGGCCCTTGCGCGCGCAGGGAAGGTTGCAGATATTGTGTGGCGAGCCGCTGGACCCCGGCGGGGTCGCTGGGGCCGGTACGCGCGATGGGAATTATGTAGGTGTCGTTTGGCGAGCCGCTGGGACCACACGCGCGGTCTCTGGGACTGGTGCGCGCTGGGATGGTTGCAGATGTCGTTTGGCGAGCCTCTGGGACCCGCGCGGGTCGCTGGGGCCCGTGCTCGCGCTGGGAATGTTGCATTCTGGAGCCCGTGCGCGTGATGGGAAGTTGGTAGGTGTCGTTTTGCGAGCCGCTGGGACTACGCGTGTGGTCGCTGGGGCTTGTGCGCGCGGTGGGAAGGTTGTAGGTGTCGTTTGGCGAGCCGCTGGGACCACACGTCTTTGGGGGCCGTGCGCGCCCTGGGATGTTTGCAGATGTCGTTTGGCGAACCTCTGGGAACCCATGCGGGGTCGCTGGGGCCCGTGCTTGCACTGGGAAGGTTGTAGGTGTCTTATGGCGAACCCTTGGGACCCCGCACGGGGTCACTGGGGTCGTGCGTGCGCTGGGAATGTGGCAGGTGTTGTATGGTGAGCCGCTGGGACCCCACGCGCATGCATGGAAGGTGGCAGATGTCTTTTGGCGAGGCCCTGGGACCCCGCGTGGGGTCGCTGGGGCTCGTGTACGCGCTGGGAAGGTGGCAAGTGTCGTTTGGCGCCCCACTGGGACACCGCGTGGGGTCGCTGGAGCCCGTGCGCGCTGGGAAGGTGCCATGTTTTGTTTGGCGAACCGCTGGGACCCCGTGCGGGGTTGCTGGGGCCCGTGCGCCCGCTGGGAAGGTGCGAGGTGCCGTTTGGCGAGCCGATGGACCCCGCACGGGTTCACTGGGGTCGTGTGTGCGCTGGGAAGGTGGCAGGTGTCGGTTGGCGAGGCGCTGGGAATCCACGGTCGCTGGGGCTCATGCGAGCGCTGGGAAGGTTGTAGTGGTCGTTTGACGAGCCTCTGGTACCCCGGGCGGGGTCGCTGTGGCCCGTTCGCGTACTGGGTAGGTGTCAGGTGTCGTTTGGCGAGCCGCTGGGACCCCACGCGTGCGCTTGGAAGGTAGCAGGTGTTGTTTGGCGAGCCGCTGGGACCCCGACCGCACGCTTGGAAGCTGACAGGTGTCATTTGGCGATCCGCTGGGACCCCGCGCGGGGTCGCTGGGGCTCGTGCGAGCACTGGGAAGGTGGCAGGTTCCGTTTGGTGAGCCTCTTGGAATGCACACGGGTCGCTGGGGCCCGTGCGCACTCTGGGAAGGTTGTAGGTGTCGTTTGGCAAGTCTCTGGGACCCCGCGTGGGGTCGCTGGGGCTCATGCGAGTGCTAGGAATGTTGTAGGGGTCATTTGGCGAGCCTCTGGTACCCCGCGTGTGGTCGCTGGGGCGCGTACGTGTGCTGGGAAGATGTCAGGTGTTGTTTGGCGAGCCGCTGGGATCCCTCGCGTGCGCTTGGAAGGTGGCAGGTGTCGTTTCGCGAGCCACTGTGACCGTGCGCGGGGTCACTGGGGCTCGTGCGTGCGCTGGGAAGGTGGCAGGTGTTGTTTGGCGATCCGCTGGGACCCCATGCGCGCGCATTGAAGTTGGCAGATGTCGTTTGGCGAGCCACTGGGACCACTCGCGCGGTCGCTGGGGCCCTTGCGCCCTCTGGGAAGGTGCCAGGTGTCGTTTGGCGAGCTGCTGGGAACCCGCGCGGGGTCGCTGGGGCTCATGCGATCGCTGGGAAGGTTGTAGGGGTCGTTTGGCGAGCCTCTGATACCCCGCGCGGGGTCGCTGGGGCCCGTACGCTTGCTGGGTAGGTGTCAGTAGGTGTCAGGTGTCTTTTGGTATGCCAGTTGCGCGCGCTGGGAACGTTGCAGATGTCGTGTGGCGAGCCGCTGGACTGCGGCCGGGGTCGCTGGGGCCGGTACGCGCACTGGGAAGGATATAGGTGTCATTGGCAAGCCACTGGGACCATGCGCACGGTCTCTGGGACTCGTGCACGCGCTGGGATGGTTGCAGATGTCGTTTGGTGAGCATCTGGGACCCGGTGCGGGGTCGCTGGGGCCCGTTCTCACACTTTGAATGTTGCAGGTGTCGTCTGGCGACCCGCTGGGAGCCCGTGCGGGGTCGCTAGGGTCCGTTCGCGCGCTGGGAAGGTTGCAGGTGTCGTTTGGCGAGCCGAAGGACCCCACGCGCGGTCATTGGGGGCCGTGCGCACCCTGGGATGTTTGCAGATGTCGTTTGGCTAGCCTCTGGAACCCCGCGCGGGGTCGCTGGGGCTCGTGCGCGTGCTGGGAATGTTGCATGTGTCATTTGGTGACCCGCTGGGACACCGCGCGGTGTCGTCTGGGCCCGTCCGCGTAATGGGAAGGTTGTAGGTGTCGTTTAGCGAGCCGCTGGGACTACGCGTCTCGTCGCTGGGGCCTATATGCACACTGGGAAGGTTGTAGCTGTCGTTTGGCGAGCCACTGGGATCACGCGCGCGGTCGCTAGGGCCCGTGCGCTCCCTTGGATGGTTGCAGATGTCGTTTGGCGAGCCTCTGGGAACCCGCGCTGGGTCGCTGCGGTTCGTGCGCGCGCTGGGAAGGTTGCAGATGTTGTTTGGCGAGCTGCTGGACCCCGGCCGGGGTTGCTGGGGCCGGTACGCGCGCTGGGAAGGAAGTAGGTGTCGTTTGGCGAGACGCTGGGACCACGCGCTCGGTCTCTGGGACTCGTGCGCGTGCTGGGATCGTTGCAGATGTCGTTTGGCGAGCATCTAGGACCCGGCGCGGGGTCGCTGGGGTCCGTGCTCGCACTGGGAAGGTTGCAGGTGTCGTTTGGCGACCCGCTGGGATACCGCGCTGGGTCGCTGCGGTTTGTGCGTGCGCTGGTAAGGTTGCAGATGTCGTTTGGCGAGCCTCTAGGACCCCGCGCGGGGTCGCAAGGGCTCGTGCGCGAGATGGGATGGTTGCAGGTGTCGTTTTGCGACCCGCTGGGTCCCCGTGCATGTACTTGGAAGGTGGCAGGTGTCATTTGGGGAGCCGATGGGACCCCGCGTGGAGTCACTGGGGCCCTTGCGTGCGCTGGGAAGGTTTCAGATGTCGTGTGGTGAGCCGCTGGACCCCGGCTGGGGTTGATGGGGCCGGTACGTGCGCTGGGAAGGATGTAGGTGTCGTTTGGCGAGCCTCTGATACCCCGCGCGGGGTCGCTGGGGCCCGTACGCTTGCTGGGTAGGTGTCAGTAGGTGTCAGGTGTCGTTTGGTAAGCCACTTGCGCGCGCTGGGAACGTTGCAGATGTCGTGTGGCGAGCCGCTGGACTGCGGCCGGGGTCGCTGGGGCTGGTACGCGCGCTGGGAAGGATATAGGTGTCATTTGGCGAGCCACTGGGACCACGCACGCGGTCTCTGGGACTCGTGCACGCGCTGGGATGGTTGCAGATGCCGTTTGGTGAGCATCTGGGACCCGGCGCAGGGGTCGCTGGGGCCCGTTCTTGCGCTTTGAATGTTGCAGGTGTCGTCTGGCGACCCGCTGGGAGCCCGTGCGGGGTCGCTAGGGTCCGTTCGCGCGCTGGGAAGGTTGCAGGTGTCGTTTGGCGAGCCGAAGGACCCCGCGCGCGGTCATTGGGGGCCGTGCGCACCCTGGGATGTTTGCAGATGTCGTTTGGCGAGCCTCTGGAACCCCGCGCGGGGTCGCTGGGGCTCGTGCGCGTGCTGGGAATGTTGCAGGTGTCATTTGGCGACCCGCTGGGACACCGCGCGGGGTCGTCTGGGCCCGTCCGCGTAATGGGAAGGTTGTAGGTGTCGTTTAGCGAGCCGCTGGGGCCACGCGCGGGTCGCCGGGGCCTATATGCACACTGGGAAGGTTGTAGGTGTCGTTTAGCGAGCCGCTGGGGCCACGCGCGCGGTTGCTAGGGCCCGTGCGCTCCCTAGGATTGTTGCAGATGTCGTTTGGCGAGCCTCTGGGACCCCGCGCTGGTTCGCTACGGTTGGTGTGCGCGCTGGGAAGGTTGCAGATGTTGTTTGGCGAGCCGCTGGACCCCGGCCGGGGTTGCTGGGGCCGGTACGCGTGCTGTGAAGGATGTAGGTGTCGTTTGGCGAGACGCTGGGACCACGCGCTCGGTCTCTGGGACTCGTGCACATGCTGGGATGGCTGCAGATGTCGTTTGGCGAGCATCTGGGACCCGGCACGGGGTCGCTGGGGTCCGTGTTCGCACTGGGAATGTTGCAGGTGTCGTTTGGCGACCCGCTGGGACACTGCGCTGGGTCGCTGCGGTTCGTGTGCGCGCTGGGAAGGTTGCAGATGTCATTTGGCGAGACTCTAGGACCCCGCGCGGGGTCGCAGGGGCTCGTGCGCGAGATGGGATGGTTGCAGGTGTCGTTTGGCGACCCGCTGGGTCAACGTGCACGCACTTGGAAGGTGGCAGGTGTCATTTGGGGAGCCGATGGGACCCCGCGTGGAGTTTCTGGGGCCCTTGCGTGCGCTGGGAAGGTTTCAGATGTCGTGTGGTGAGCCGCTGGACCCCGGCTGGGGTTGATGGGGCCGGTACGCGCGCTGGGAAGGTTGTAGGTGTCGTTTGGTGAGACGCTGGGACCACTCGCTCGGTCTCTGGGATTCGTGCTCGCGCTGGGAATGTTGCAGGTGTCGTTTGGCGACCCGCTGGGAACCCGTGCGGAGTCGCTGGGGCCCGTTCGCGCGCTGGGAAGGTTGCAGGTGTCGTTTGGCGAGCCGCTGGACCCCGGGCGGGGTCGCTGGCGCCTTTGCACGTGATGGGAAGGTTGTAGGTGTCGTTTGGCGAGCCTCTGGGACTACGCGTGTGGTTGCTGGGGCCCGTGCGCGCGCTGGGAAGGTTGTAGGTGTCGTTTGGTGAGCCGCTGGGACCACGTGCAGGGTCGCTGGGGCTCGTGCACGTGCTGGGAAGGTTGCAGATGTTGTTTGGTGAGCCTCTGGGACCCCGCGCGGGGTCGCTGGGGTTCGTGCGTGAGCTGGGAATGTTTCAGGTGTCGTTTGGCGACCCGCTGGGTCCCCGCGCACGCACTTGGAAGGTGGCAGGTGTCATTTGGTGAGCCGCTGGGACCCTGCGCGGAGTCGCTGGGGCCCTTGCGCGCACTTTGAAGGTTTCATATGTCGTGTGACGAGCCGCTGGACCCCGGCTGGGGTTGCTGGGGCCGGTACGCGCGCTGGGAATGATGTAGGTGTCGTTTGGCGAGACGCTGGGACCACGCTCTCGGTCTCTGAGACTCGTGCGTGTGCTGGGAAGGTTGTAGGTGTCGTTTGGCGAGTCTATGGTACCCCGCGTGGGGTCGCTGGTGCTCGTACGCGCGCTGGGTATGTGTCAGATGTCGTTTGGCGAGCCGCTGGGACCACGCGCGCGTTCTTGGAAGGTGGCAGGTGTCGTTTGGCGAGCCGCTGGGACCCCGCGCGGAGTCGCTGGGGCCCGTGCCCGTGCTGGGAAGGTTGCAGATGTCGTTTGGCGAGCCGCTGGGACCCCACGCAGGGTCGCTTGGGCCCGTGCGCGTGCTGGGAAGGTTGCAGGTGTCGTTTGGCGAGCCGCTGGGGCCCGCGTGTGTCCTGGAAAGGTGGGTGTCGTTTGGTGAGCCGCTGTGACTCAGTGCGTGGTCACTGGGGCCCGTGCTTGCGCTGGGAAGGTTGTAGGTGTCTTTTGACGAGCCCATGTGAACCCACACGCGCATGTTAAGGTGGCAGATGTCGTTTGGCGAGCCTCTCGGACCACGCGCGGGGTCGCTGGGGCTCGTGCATGCACTGGGAACGTGGCAAGTGTCGTTCGTGCGCCCCCTGGGACAATGCCAGGTGTCGTTTGGCTAGCCGCTGGGAACCCGCGCGGGGCTCTGGTACCCCGCACGGGGTCGCTGTGGCCCGTACGCACGCTGGGTAGGTGTCAGGTGTCATTTGGTAAGCCGTGGGACCCTGGGCGTGCTTGAAAGGTGGTAGGTGTTGTTTGGCAAGCGGCTGGGACCCCGCGCTGGGTCGCTGTGGCCCGTGCGTGCTCTGGGAAGGTTGCAGATGTTGTTTGGCGAGCTGCTGGGACCCCGCGCGGGGTCACTAGGGTTCGTGCTCGCGCTGGGATGGTGGCAGGTGTCATTTGGTGAGCCTCCTGGAACCCACGAGGGGTCGCTGGGGCTCGTGCGCGTGCTGGGAAGGTGGTAGGTGTCGTTTGGCGAGCCGCTGGGACCACGCGAGGGGTCGCTGGAGCTCGTGTGCGCCCTGGAAAGGTGGCAGGCGTTTTTTGTCGAGCCGCTGGGACCCGCGCGGGGTCGCTGGGGCCCGTGCGCTCTAGGAAGGTTGTCAGGTGTCGTTTGGCGAGCCGCTGGGACCCCGCCGGGTCGCTGGGGCCAGTATGCGCTCTGGGAAGGTGTCAGGTGTCGTTTGGCGAGCCGCTGGGAACCCGCTGCGGGTCGCTGGGGCCCGTGCGCGCTGCTGGAAGGTTGTAGGTGTCGTTTGGCGAGCCCCTGGAACCCCGCGGGGATCGCTGGGGCCAGCGCGTGCTGGAAAGGTTGGCAGGTGTCGTTTGGGTGAGCCTCTGGGACACCGCGCTGGGTCGCTGGTGCCCGTGCGCGTGCTGGGAAGGTTGTAGGTGTCTTTTGGCGAGAGTTTGGGACCACGCGCGCGGTCGCTGGGGCCCGTGCGTGCGCCTGGGATGGTTGCAGATGTCGTTTAGGGAGCCTCTGGGACCCCGCGCGTGGTCGCTGGGGCTGATGCACACGCTGGGAAGGTGGCAGGTGCCATTTGGCTACCCGCTGGGAAGTTGTGCGGGGTCACTGGGGCCCGTGCTTGCGCTGGGAAGGTTGTAGGTGTCTTTTGACGAGCCCATGTGAACCCGCAGGTCGCTGGGCCATGCGTCTGGAAGGTGGCAGATGTCGTTTGGCGAGCCTCTGGGACCACGCGGGGTCGCTGGGGCTCGTGCATGCACTGGGAAGGTGGCAGGTGTCGTTTGGCGCCCCTGGGACAATGCCAGGTGTCGTTTGGCTAGCCGCTGGGAACCTGCGCAGGGCTCTGGTACTCCGCACGGGGTCGCTGTGGCCCGTACGCGCACTGGGTAGGTGTCAGTTGTCATTTGGCAAGCCGCTGGGACCCCGGGCGCGCTTGGAAGGTGGTAGGTGTCGTTTGGCAAGCGGCTGGGATCCCGTGCTGGGTCGCTGTGGCCCGTGCGTGCGCTGGGAAGGTTGCAGATGTTGTTTGGCGAGCCGCTGGGTCCCCGCGCGGGGTCACTAGGGTTCGTGCTTGCGCTGGGATGGTGGCAGATGTTGTTTGGCGAGCCTCTGGGAACCCGCGAGGAGTCGCTGGGGCTCGCGCGCACGCTGGGAAGGTGGTAGGTGTCGTTTTGCGAGCCGCTGTAACCCCGCAAGGGGTCGCTGGGGCCCGTGTGCGCCCTGGAACGGTGGCAGGTGTCGTTTGGCCAGCCGCTGGGACCCCGCCCGGGGTCGCTGGGGCCAGTACGCGCTCTGGGTAGGTGTCAGGTGTCGTTTGGCCAGCCGCTGGGACCCCGCCCGGGGTCGCTGGGGCCAGTATGCGCTCTGGGTAGGTGTCAGGTGTCGTTTGGCAAACTGGTGGGAACCCGCGCGTGGTCGCTGGGCCCGTGTGCGCGCTGGTAAGGTTGTAGGTGTCGTTTGGCGAGCCCCTGGAACCCCACGGGGGGATCGCTGGGGACATCGTGCGCTTGGAACGTGGCAGGTGTCGTTTGGCGAGCTGCGGGGACACCGCGCGGGGTTGCTGGTGCCCGTGCGCGTGATGGGAAGGTTGTAGGTGTCATTTGGCGAGCCGCTTGGACCACGTGCGCAGTCGCTGGGGTCCGTGCGCGGCCTGGGATGGTTGCAGATGTCGTTTAGGGAGCCTCTGGGACCCCGCGCGTGGTCGCTGGGGCTGATGCACACGCTGAGAAGGTGGCAGGTGCCGTTTGGCGACCCGCTGGGAAGTTGCGCGGGGTCGCTGGGTCTAGTGCGCGAGTTGGGTAGGTGGCAGGTGTTGTTTGGCGAGCCGCTGGCACCCCCCTCGTTGGTCGCTTGGGCCCGCACACGCCGTGGAAAGGTGGGTGTCGTTTGCGAGCCGCTGGGATACTGCGCGTGGTCGCTGGGGCTCGTTTGCCCCCTGGAAAGGAGGCAGGTGTCGTTTGGCGAGCCCCTGGAACCCCGCGCGGGGTCGCTGGGGCTCGTGCGCGAGCTGGGTAGGTGTCAGGTGTCCTTTGGAGAGCCCCTGGGACCCCGTGCGGGGTCGCTGGTGCTCGTGCGAGCGCTGGGAAGGATGTAGGGGTCATTTGGCAAGCCTCTGGTACCCCGCGCGGGGTCGCTGGGGCCAGTACGCGCTCTTGGTAGGTGTCAGGTGTCGTTTGGCGAGCCGCTGGTACCCCGCGTGGGGTCGCTGTGATCAGTACGCGCTCTGCGTAGGAATCAGGTTTCGTTTGGCGAACCGATGGGACCCCGAGCGCACTCTTGGATGCTGCCAGGTATCGTTTGGCGAGCCGCTGGTACACCTTGGGGGCTTGCTGGAGCCTGTGCGCGCTCTGGGAAGGTTGCAGATGTCGTGTGGCGAGCCGCTGGGACCCTGCGCGGGGCTGCTGGGGCTCGTGCACGCGCTGGGAATTTGGCAGGTATTGTTTGGGGAGCCGCTGGGACCCCGCGCGGTGTCGCTTGGGCCCGTGCGCCCCCTGGAAAGGTGGGTGTCATTTGGTGAGCCGCTAGGACCCTGCACGTGGTCGCCTGGGATCGTGCGAACGTTGGGAAGGTTATAGGTGTCTTTTGGCGAGCCCCTGGGACCCTGCGCGTGGTCATTGGGGCTCGTGCGAGCGCTGGGTAGGTTGCAGGTGTCATTTGTCGACCCGCTGGAACCCCGCGCGGGGTCGCTGGGGCCCGTGTGCGCGCTGGTAAGGTTGTAGGTGTCGTTTCGCGAGCCCCTGGAACCCCACGCCGGGTCGCTGGGGCTCGTGCTTGCTCTGGGAAGGTGGCAAATGCCGTTTTGTGAGCCGCTAGGACCCCGCACACGCGCTTGGAAGGTGGCATGTGCCATTTTGTGAGCCGCTGAGATTCCGCGCGGGGTCGCTGGGGCTCGTGCGCGCGCTGGGAAGGTGGCAAATGTCGTTTGGCGACCCGCTGGGACCCCGCACGGGATCGCTGGGGCCCATGCGCCAGCTGGGAAGGCGCCATGTGTCGTTTGGCGAGCCGCTGGGATCCTGCGCGCGGTCGCTGAGGGCTGTGCGTGCCCTGGGATGTTTACAGATGTCGTTTGGCGAGCCTCTGGGACCACATGCGGTGTCGCTGGGGATCGTGCGTGAGCTGGGAAGGTTGCAGGTGTCATTTGGCGACTCGCTGGGACCCGGCGCAGGGTCGTGCTTGCGCTGGGAAGGTGGCAAATACCGTTTGGTGAGCCGCTGGGAATCCGCACGGGGTCGCTGGGGCTCGTGCACGCATTGGCAAGGTTACAGGTGTCGTCTGGCGAGCCGCTGGGACCCCGCGCGCGCGCTGGGAAGGTGGCAGGTGTTGTTTGGCGAGGCGATGGGACTCCTCGCTGGGTTGCTTTGGTCCGTGTGCGCCCTGGAAAGGTGCCATGTGTCGTTTGGCGAGCCGTTGGGACCCGCACGGGGTCGCTGGGGGCCGTGCTCGCTCTGGGAAGGTTGAAGATGTCGTTTGGCGAACTTCTGGGACCCCGCGAGGGGTCGCTGGGGCTCGTGCGCGCTGGGAAGGTGGCAGGTGTTGTTTGGCGAGCCTCTGTGACCACTCGCGGGGTCGCTGGGGCCCGTGTGCTCCCTGGAACGGTGCCATGTGTCGTTTTGCGAGCCGCTGTGACCCTGCATGGGGTCGCTGGGGTTCTTGCGAGCGCTGGGAAGGTTGTAGGTGTCATTTGGCGAGCCTCTGGGACCCCGCGAGGTGTTGCTGGGGCTCGTGCGCATGCTGGGAAGGTGGCAGGTGTCGTTTGGCGAGCAGCTGGGACCCCTCGCAAGGTCGCTGTGGCCTGTGTGTGCCCTGGAACGGTGCCATGTGTCATTTGGCGAGCCACTGGGACCCCGCACAGGGTCGCTGGGGCTCGTGCGAGCGCTGTTAAGGTTGTAGGGATTGTTTGGCGAGCCTCTGGGACCCCGCTAGGGGTCGCTGGAGCTCGTGCGCGCGATGGGAAGGTGACAGGTGTCGTTTGGCGATCCGATGGGACTCCTCGCGGAGTCGCTTTGGTCCGTGTGCGCTCTGGTAAGGTGCCAAGTGTCGTTTTGCGAGCCGGTGGAACCCGCGCGGGGTCGCTGGGTCTTGTGTGAGCTCTGGAAAGGTTGCAGATGTCGTTTGGCGAGCCCCTGTGTCCACGCGCGGCGTCTCTGGGGCTCGTGCGTGAGCTGGGAAGGTTGCAAGTGTCGTTTGGCGACCCGCTGGGGCCCCGCGTGGGGTAGCTGGGGCTTGTGTGTGCCCTGGAAAGGTGGCAGGTGTCGTTTGGCGAGCCGCTGGGATCCCGCGCGCGCTTGGTAGGTGTCAGGTGTCATTTGGTGAGTGCTGGGACACCTCGCGTGGTCGCTGGGGCCCGTGCGCGCTCTGGAAAGGTTGCAGATGTTATTTGGCGAGCTTCTGTGACCACTCGCGGTGTCGCTGGGGTTCGTGCACGTGCTGGGAAGGTGGCAGGTGTTGTTTGGCGAGCCGCTGGGACCCCACGTGGGGATGTTGGGGCTCGTGTGCGCCCTGGAAAGGTTGAAGATGTCATTTGGCGAGCCCCTGGGACCCCGCGCAGGGTCGCTGAGTCTCGTGCGCGAGCTGGGAAGGTTGCAGGAGTCGTTTGCCGACCCAGTGGGACCCCGCACGTGGTCGCTGGGGTTCATGCACACGCTGGGAAGGTGGTAGGTGTCGTTTGGCGAGCCGCTGGGACCCCGCGTGGGGTCGCTGGGGCTCGTGCGCGCGATGGGAAGGTAGTAGGTGTCGTTTGGCGAGCCGCTAGGACCCCGCGCGCGCTTGGAAGGTGGCAGGTGTTGTTTGGTGAGCTTCTGGGACACTGTGCGTGGTTGCTGGGGCCCGTGTGCGTGCTGGTAAGGTTGTAGGGTTCATTTGGCGAGCCCCTGGAACCCCACGAGGGGTCTCTGGGGCTCGTGCTTGCGCTGGGAAGTTATCAGATGTCGTTTGGTGAGCCGCTGGGACCCTGCGAGTGGTCGCTGGGGCTCGTGCGTGCGCTGGGAAGGTGGCAGGTGTCGTTTGGCGAGGCGCTGGGACCCCTTGTGGGGCCCGTGTGCGCCCTGGGATGGTGCCATGTGTCGTTTAGTGAGCCACTGGGTGCCGCGCGGGGTCGTTGGGGCCTGTGCGCACCCTTCAAAGGTGCCAGGTGTCTTTTGGCGAGGCCCTGGGACCCCGCGCGGTGTGGCTGGTGCTCGTGCAAGCGCTGGGAAGGTTGTAGGGGTCGTTTGGCGATCCTCTGGTACCCTGCTCGAGGATGCTTGGGCCCGTGCGTGCCCTGGAAAGGTGGGTGTCGTTTGGTGATCCGCTAGGACCCCGCGCATGGTCGCTGGGGCCCGTGCGCGCGTTGGTAAGGTCGTAGGTGTCTTTTGTCGAGTCACTGGGACCCCGCGCGGGGTTGCTGGGGCCAGTACGCGCGCTGGGTAGTTGTCAGGTGTCGTTTGGCTATCCGCTGGGACACCTCGCACGCGCTTGGAAGGTGGCAGGTGTCGTTTGGCGAGCTGCTGGGACCCCGTGCGGGGTCGCTGGGGCCCGTGTTCGAGCTGGGAATGTAGTAGGTGTCATTTGGCGACCCGCTGGGATCTTGCGCTGGGTCGCTGGGGCTCATGCGAGCACTGGGAAGGTTGTAGGGGGCTGTCACAAAGACGGCCGGAGTGGGTGGCGTCAGACCAGAGCCAGGAAATAAATGAGAGACTTGGGGTTTTGATGAAGCTGAGCGCGTGATCGCGCTCAGCATTTAATAATAAAATAAAAGATTTAAACAGAACACAAAACAGGACACGGCACTTGAGCCAAAATAAAGAGACAAACAAAATGAACTATACAGACAAACACGGTGAGCAGATACTTTCACTAATACTTTTACAATGATCACCTCCGTCTCCAAACCCGTTCTCCACTCACCGAACACCCAACCCCGAGTGAGTGAAAACATGCTGTTTTTATGCAGTTGTACCAAGACTCGATTGCTAATCAATCATTCAATCGGAGTCTCGGTACAACTGCACGTGAATTAACTAAGTGCAATCCCGTGACACACATTATACACATTTTATTTGCACGTGAAGTGATGTGCAATCCTCGTACCTAACTACAATTATACATTTTTAAACACACGTGAAACACAGACCCGCTTATATCCCGTGTACCAATGCCTATACACCAACATTTACACACAACACGTAACATACAATATACACAGGGGGGGGCACTTTGCCACATATACCCCCCCTTGTGCAAAGCACACATGGCCTCAATGGCCACCTCCCCCCTCAGTCTTAAAGTCCCGGAAGAGGGAGAAGCAAGGTGTTTCTGGGGGGTGGCCATGGTGGAATGTCCTCCACTCCCCACTTCTTCGTGGCTATCAGCTCTCTCTTCCGGGGCTCCCGCCACACACTATCCTGCCGCGAAAGTGCGGCTGGGGAAGCTGGTCTCCTGACCTCCCCCCCCTTCTTCATGGCCGGCATTTCCCCTCCGTGGGGCTCCGACCACACGATCTCCGGCAGCGAAACTGCTGCGAGGGGTCCTGACTAGGTCTCCTGACCTCCCCCCCCTCCTTCGTGGCCGCTAGCTCCCCTCCGTGGGGCTCTGGCCACCGTGTTTCCTGCCACAGAAATGCGGCTGGGGAAGCTGGTCTCCTGACCTCCCCCCCTTTCTTCATGGCCGGCAGCTCCCCTTCATGGGGTTCTGGCCACAGTTTAGCGAACCCAGGCGAAGCAGGACCCTCGACGACCCCAGGCGAAGCAGGATCCCTGGCGACCCCATGCAACGGCAGCAGCAGCTGACCCTCGGGAGGCGACGGCAGCAGCAGCGGACCCTCGGGAGGCGACGGCAGCAGCAGCGGACCCTCGGGAGGCGACGGCAGCAGCAGCGGACCCTCGGGAGGCGACGGCAGCAGCAGCGGACCCTCGGGAGGCGAACTCGGGAGGGGAGCCCCTGGCCATAGAGGCGGCAGCGGGAGCTCCACTTCTCCCTCGTACCCTGTACCCTGTGTGGAGCAAAAGGCAGCCCCAGGCGATGCGGAGCGGCTGGCAACCCCAGGCGATGCGGAGCGGCTGGCAACCCCAGGCGATGCGGAGCGGCTGGCAACCCCAGGCGATGCGGAGCGGCTGGCAACCCCAGGCGATGCAAGGCAAGCATCCTTGGGCGAAGCGAGGCTGGCATCCTTGGGCGAAGCGAGGCAGGCATCCTTGGGCGAAGCGAGGCAGGCATCCTTGGGCGAAGCGAGGCAGGCATCCTTGGGCAAAGCGAGGCAAGCATCCTTGGGCGAAGCGAGACAGGCATCCTTGGGCAATGCGAGGCAAGCATCCTCGGGCGAAGCGAGGCAGGGAGTCAGGACAAGCTGGGGTGCGGGTTTTGGCCTTCTTCTCGGCCACTGTGGCCGGGCGGTTCTTCCCCATGCTTTCTTCAGCAGCCTATGCAAGGGCTGCTGAGGACCGCCAGCATCTAGTCCTGGTTTTTCTGGTGGAGGGAGAGGCAGCTCCTGCTCCTCTCCTCATGACGGTGGGGGAAGTGATACCAGCAGGCATTCCTCCTCTGCTGGTTGGGGAAGTGTTACCAGCAGGCATTCATCCTCTGCTGGTGGGGGAAGTGATACCAGCAGGCATTCCTCCTCTGCTGGTGGGGTTGGCGGAGGCAGAGGCAGCTCCTGCTGCTCTGCTCCTGCCGATGGCGGTGGCGGAGGCAGAGGCAGCTCCTGCTGCTCTGCTCCTGCCAGTGAAGGTGGCGGAGGCAGAGGCAGCTCCTGCTGCTCTGCTCCTGCCGGTGGAGGTGGCGGAGGCAGAGGCAGCTCCTGCTGCTCTGCTCCTGCCAGTGGAGGTGGGAGCGGCGTGTAGTCTCCTGGCGGCGGAGGTGGGAGCGGCGTGTAGTCTACCCTTGTTTCAGGGGACTGGTGCGGCCCTCCCTCTCTTGCAGGGGACTGGTGCGGCTCTGCCTCGGAAGGGGAGACCAGCAGGCATTCTCCCTCTGCTGGTGGGGGACCCAGCAGGCCTTCACCCTCTGCTGGTGGACAGGGACCCAGCAGGCATTCACCCTCTGCTGGTGGACAGGGACCCAGCAGGCATTCACCCTCTGCTGGTGGACAGGGACCCAGCAGGCATTCACCCTCTGCTGGTGGACAGGGACCCAGCAGGCATTCACCCTCTGCTGGTGGACAGGGACCCAGCAGGCATTCACCCTCTGCTGGGGACAGGGACCCAGCAGGCATTCATCCTCTGCTGGGGACAGGGACCCAGCAGGCATTCACCCTCTGCTGGTGGACAGGGACCCAGCAGGCATTCACCCTCTGCTGGTGGACAGGGACCCAGCAGGCATTCACCCTCTGCTGGTGGACAGGGACCCAGCAGGCATTCACCCTCTGCTGGTGGACAGGGACCCAGCAGGCATTCACCCTCTGCTGGGGGACAGGGACCCAGTAGGCATTCACCCTCTGCTGGGGGACAGGGACCCAGGAGGCATTCACCCTCTGCTGGTGGACAGGGACCCAGCAGGCATTCACCCTCTGCTGGGGGACAGGGACCCAGCAGGCATTCACCCTCTGCTGGTGGAGGAGGCAGAGGCAGCTCCTGCTGCTCTGCTCCTGGCGGTGGAAGTGGCGGAGGCAGAGGCAGCTCCTGCTGCTCTGCTCCTGCTGATGGAGGTGGCGAAGGCGGGACCAGCAGGTCTTCACCCTCTGCTGGTGGAGGTGGGAGCTGCAAGCAGTCCTCCCATGGCAATGGAGGTGGAACCAGCAGGAATTCACCCTCTGCTGGTGGAGACTGGGGCTGTGGACGCTCTACCTTCCCCTTCTTGGGCCGTGGACGCACCGACTCCTTCCTCTTGGGCTGTGGACGCACCGACTCCTCCCATTGAGGCGTAGGACGTTCGGGCTCCTCCCATTCAGGCGTAGGACGTTCGGGCTCCTGCCACTCAAGCGTAGGACGTTCGGGCTCCTACCGCTTGGGCTGTGGACGTTCGGGCTCCTCCCATTCAGGCGTAGGACGTTCGGGCTCCTGCCACTCAAGCGTAGGACGTTCGGGCTCCTACCGCTTGGGCTGTGGACGCTCGGGCTCCTCCTATTCAGGCATAGGACGTGGCTCCTCCTTTTCATCCTGCATGGGGCATAGGGGCAACGTGTGCCCATATGCCCCACAGCCAGGGCACCACTCCCCCCATCCCAGTCTTTGGGCCATTGCCTGAAGGGTCCTGTGGACGGAGCAGGGTATGGTGGTGTGGCTAGGTTGGCCACAGTCGAAACACCACAACCCTGCTTCCGCCTTTCTCCCTTTGCCCTCCTGTGCTCCTCTCCAGCCTCTTCTCCCCATTTCTTTTCCTTTTCTTTTTCAAAAAAATAAAAACTGCGGTTCCCGCTCTGGCCTGAGTCCTGGAGGCGCTGTTTTCCCACTTCTGACACCACGTGTCACAAAGACGGCCGGAGTGGGTGGCGTCAGACCAGAGCCAGGAAATAAACGAGAGACTTGGGGTTTTGTTGAAGCTGAGCGCGTGATCGCGCTCAGCATTTAATAATAAAATAAAAGATTTAAACAGAACACAAAACAGGACACGGCACTTGAGCCAAAATAAAGAGACAAACAAAACGAACTATACAGACAAACACGGTGAGCAGATACTTTCACTAATACTTTTACAATGATCACCTCCGTCTCCAAACCTGTTCTCCACTCACCGAACACCCAACCCCGAGTGAGTGAAAACATGCTGTTTTTATGCAGTTGTACCAAGACTCGATTGCTAATCAATCATTCAATCGGAGTCTCGGTACAACTGCACGTGAATTAACTAAGTGCAATCCCGTGACACACGTTATACACATTTTATCTGCACGTAAAGTGATGTGCAATCCTCGTGCCTAACTACAATTATACATTTTTAAACACACGTGAAACACAGACCCGCTTATATCCCGTGTACCAATACCTATACACCAACATTTACACACAACACGTAACATACAATATACACAGGGGGGGCACTTTGCCACAGGGGCGTTTGGCGAGCTGCTGGGACCCCGCGAGGGGTCGCTGGGGCTCGTGTGCACCCTGGAAAGGTGGCAGGTGTCATTTGGAGAGCCGCTAGGACCCCGCACGAGGTCGCTGGGGCTCGTGTGCTAGATGAGAAGGTTGCATATGTCGTTTGGCGACCCGCTTGGACCCAGCGCTGGGTCGCTGGGGTTCGTGCATGTGCTGAGAAGGTGGTAGGCTTCGTTTGGCGAGCCGCTGGGACCCTGCAAGGGGTCGCTGGGGCTCGTGCATGCGCTGGGAAGGTGGTAGGTGTCGTTTGGCGATCCGCTGGGAACCCGCGCGGGGTCGCTGGGGCCCGGGCATGCGCTGGGAAGGTGGCAGGTGTCGTTTGGCGAGGCGCTTTGACCCCTTGCGGGGTCGCTGGGGCCCGTGTGTGGTCTGGAATTGTGCCATGCGTCGTTTGGTGAGCCGCTGGGATACTGCGCGTGGTAGCTGGGGCTCGTGTGCCCCCTGGAAAGGTGGCAGGTGTCGTTTGGCTAGCCGCTGGGACCCCGAGCGCACGCTTGGAAGCTGCCAGGTGTCGTTTGGTGAGCCGCTGGTACCCCGCGTGGGCTTGCTGGAGTATGTGCGCGCGCTAGGAAGGTTGCAGATGTCGTGTGGCGGGCCGCTGGGACCCTGCACGGGGTTGCTGTGGCTCGTGCGCGAGCTGGGAAGGTGGCAGGTGTTGTTTGGCGAGCCACTGGGACCCCGCGTGAAGTCGCTAGGGCCCGTGCGCACGGTAGAAAGGTTGTAGGTGTCATTTGACGAGCCGCTGGGACCCAGCGCGTCGTCGCTGGGCCAGTGCACGCGCTGGGAAGGTTGTAGGTGTCGTTTGGTGAGCCAATGGGATCCCACACGGGCGCTTGTAAGGTTGGAGGTGTCGTTTGGCAAGCCAATGGGACCACGCTCGTGGTCGCTGGGGCCCGTACTCGCGCTAGGAAAGTTGTAGGTGTCATTTGGCGAGCCTCTGTTACCCCGCGTGAGGTCGCTGGGGCCCGTGTGCACGCCGGGAAGGTGGCAGGTGTCGTTTGGCGAGCCTCTGGGACCCCGCGAGGGGTCGCTGGGGCTCGGGCATGCGCTGGGAAGGTGGCAGGTGTCGTTTGGCGAGGCGATGGGACCCCACACACGCGCTTGGAAGGTGGCAGGTGTCGTTTGGCGAGCCGCTGGGGCCCGTGCGCACTCTAGAAAGGTTGTAGGTGTCGTTTGGTGATCCGCTGGGACCACGCACGTGGTCGCTGGGGCCCGTGTGCATGCTGCTAAGGTTGTAGGTGTCATTTGGCGAGCCGCTGGGACCCTGTGCGAGGTTGCTGTGGCTCGTGCGCGCGTTGGGAAGGTGGCAGGTATCGTTTGGCGAGCCGCTGGGAACCACCGCGGGGTCGCTGGGGCCTGTGCGCTGCTGGGACGGTTGTAGGTGTCTTTTGGCGAGCCCCTGTGACTCCGCGCGGGGTTGCTGGGGTTCATGCGGTCGCTGGGACGGTGGCAGGTGTCGTTTGGCGAGCCGCTGGGACCCGCACGCGCTGAGACGGTGCCAGGTGTCGTTTGGCGAGCCGCTGAGAACCCGTGCGGGGTCGCTGGGGCCCGTGTGCGTGCTGGGAAGGTTGTAGGTGTCATTTGGCGAGCCTCTGGGACCCCACGTGAGGTCGCTGGGGCCCGTGCATGCGTTTGGAAGGTTGTAGGTGTCGTTTGGCGAGCCATTGGGACCGCACACACGCTGGGAATGTGGTTGATGTCGTTTGGCGAGCTGCTGGGAACCACCGCGGGGTCGCTGGGCCCCGTGCGCGTGCTGGGAAGGTTGTAGGTGTCTTTTGGCGAGCCCCTGGGACACTGCGCGGGGTCGTTGGTGCCTGTGAGTGCACTGGGAAGGTTGTAGGTGTCGTTTGCCGGGCCGCTGGACCCCGCCCGGTGTCACTGGGGCCCGTGCGCGCTACAACGGTTGTAGGTGTCATTTGGCGAACCGCTGGGACCCCGCGTGGGGTCGCTGGGGCCTGTGCGCATGCTGGAAAGGTTGTAGGTGTCATTTGGCGAGCCTCTGGGACCCCGCGTGAGGTCGCTGGGGCTCGTGCATGCGTTGGGAAGGTGGGCGGTGTCGTTTGTCGAGCCTCTGGGACCCGGCCCGTCGTCGCTGGGGCCTGTGCACGCGCTGGGAAGGTTGTAGGTGTCGTTTGGCGAGCCGCTGGGACCCCGCGCGCTTGGAAGGTGGCAGGTGTCGTTTGGCGAGCCACTGGGACCCCCACGCGAGGGCGCTTGGGCCCGTGCACATGCTAGAAAGGTTGTAGGTGTCGTTTGGTCGATCCGCTGGGACCACGAACGTGGTCGCTGGGGCCCGTGCGCTACGAAGGTTGTAGGTGTCATTTGGTGAGCCGCTAGGACCCCACGTGGCGTCGCTGGGTCCCGGGTGTGGACTGGGAAGATGGCAGGTGTCGTTTGGCGAGCCATTGAGAACCCGCGCGTGGTCGCTGGGAAGGTTGTAGGTGTCATTTGGCGAGCCTCTGTGACCCCGTGTGAGGTCGCTGGGGCTCGTGCGTACGTTGGGAAGGTGTCAGGTGTCGTTTGGCAAGCCTTTGGGACCCGGCGCGTCGTCGCTGGGGCCTGTGCACGAGCTGGGAAGGTTGTAGGTGTCGTTTGGCGAGCATATGGGACCCCGCACGCGCGCTTGGAAGGTGGCAGGTGTCGTTTGGAGACACGCTGAGAACCCGCGCGTGGTCGCTGGGGTCCGTGCGCATGCTGGGAAGGTTGTAGGTGTCATTTGGTAGCCTCTGTGACCCCGTGTGAGGTCGCTGGAGCTCGTGCGTGCATTGTGAAGTTGGCAGGTGTCGTTTGGCGAGCCATTGGGACCGCACCCGCGCTGGGAATGTGGCTGGTGTCGTTTGGCGAGCCGCTGGGAACCCGCATGGGGTCGCTGGGGCCCATGCGCGCTGTGAAGGTTATAGGTGTGTTTGCTGAGCCTCTGGGACCCGGCGCGTGGTTACTGGGGCCCGTGCACGCGCTGGGAAGGTTGTAGGTGTCGTTTAGCAAGACGCTGGGACCCCGCACACGCGCTTGGAAGGTGGCAGGTGTCGTTTGGCAAGCCACTGGGACCCGGCGTGAGGTCGCTGGGGCCCGTGCGCACGCTAGAAATGTTGTAGGTGTCGTTTGGCGAGCCGCTGGGAACACTCGAGCGCGGTCGCTGGGGCCCGTGCGCGCGCTTGGAAGGTTGTAGGTTTCATTTGGCGAGCCTCTGGGACCCCGCACGCGCGCTTCAAAGGTGGCAGGTGTCGTTTGGCTATACGCTTGGACCCCGCGCTCGCACTTAGAAGGTGGCAGGTGTTTTTCCTGGAACCCCGCGCGGAGTCGCTGGGGCCCGTGCGCACTAGGAAGATTGTAGGTGTCGTTTGGCGAGTCGCTGGGACCACGCGGGTGGCTGCTGGGGCACGTATGCGAGCTTGGATGGTTGCAGGTGTCGTTTGGCGAGCCTCTGGGACCCGCGCGGGTCGCTGGGGCCCGTGTGCGCGCTGGGAAGGTTGTAGGTGTCATTTGGCTAGCCTGCTGGGATCCCGCGCGGGGTCGCTGGGGCCCATGCGCGGGCTGGGAATGTTCCAGGTGTTGTTTGGCGAGCCCCTGGGATCCCGCGCGGGGTCGCTGGGGCCCGTGTGCTCGCTGGAAAGATTGCAGGTGTCATTTGGCGAGCCGCTGGGTCCCCGTGCGCGCGCTTGGAAGGTGGCAGGTGTTGTTTGGTGAGCAGCTAGGACCCCGCGCGAGGTAGCTGCGGCCCGTGCGCTCGCTGGGAAGGTGGCAGATGTCGTTTTGCTAGTCGCTGGTACCCCGAGCGGGTGCGCTGGGGCCTGTGCGCGTACTGGGACTGTTGTAGGTGTCGTTTGGCGAGACGCTGGGACCCCGCGCTCGCACTTGGAAGGTGGCAGGTGTCGTTTGGCGAGCCGCTGGAACCCCGCGCGGAGTCGCTGAGGCCCATGCGCGCTACGAAGGTTGTATGTGTCGTTTGGCGAGCCGCTGGGAACACGTGCGTGGTCGCTGGGGCCCGTGCATGCGCTGGGAAGGTTGTAGGTGTCGTTTGGCGATCCGATGGGACCCCGTACGCACTTGGAAGGTGGCAGATGTCGTTTGGCAAGCCGCTGGAACCCCGCACGAAGTCACTGGGGCTTGTGCACGCTAGGAAGATTGTAGGTGTCGTTTGGCGAGCCGCTGGGACTCCGCGCAGGGTAGCTCGGGCTCGTGCACGCGCTGGGAATGGTGACAGGTGTCGTTTGGCGAGCCGCCGGGACCCCACGCGAGGTCGCTGGGGCTCGTGCGCGCTGGGAAGGTGGCAGGTGTCGTTTGGCGAGCCGCTGAGACCCCACGTGAGGTCGCTTGGGCTCGTGCGCGCGCTGGGAAGGTGGCAGGTGTCGTTTGGCGAGCCGCTGTGACACGGCGTGGGGTCGCTGGGGCTCGTACGCAGACTGGAAAGGTGGCAGATGTTGTTTTGCAAGCTGCTGGGACCCCGCGAGGGTTCACTGGGTCCTGTGCGCGCGCTGCGAAGGTGGCAGGTGTCGTTTGGCGAGCCGCTGGGACCCTGCTCGAGGTTGCTTGGTGTCGTGCGCGCGATGGGAATGTGGCAGGTGTCGTTTGGCGAGCCGCTGGGATGCCGCGCGAGTTCGCTGGGGCCCGTGTGTGCGCTGGGAAGGTTGTAGGTGTTGTTTGGCGAGCCCCTGGGACTCCGCGTGGAGTCGCTGGGGCTCGTGTGCGCACTGGGAAGGTGGCAGGTGTCGTTTGGCGAGCCGCTGGGACACTGCGCCTGGTCACTGGGACTCCGCGTGCCCATTTGGAAGATGGCAGGTGTCGTTTGGCGAGCCGCTGGGACTTCGCGCGAGGTTGCTGGGGCCCATGCGAGCGCTGGGATTGTTGCAGATGTCGTTTGGAGAGCCGCTGGGTCCACACGCGCGGTCGCTGGAGACCGTGCGCGCGCTGGGAAGGTTGCAGGTATCGTTTGGCGATCCGCTGGGACCCCACACGGGATCGCTGGGGCTTGTGCGCGCTGGGAAGGTGGCAGGTGTCATTTGGCGAGCCGCTGGGACCCGGCGCGTGGTTGCTGGGGCCAGTGCGCGTGCTTGGTGGGTTGTAGGTGTCTTTTGGCGAGCGTCTGGGACCCCGCGCATGGTCGCTGGGGCCCGTACTCGCGCTGGGATGGTTGCAGATGTCATTTGGCGAACCTCTGGGAACCCGCGTGGGGTCGCTGGGGCTGTGCGTGCCCTGGAAAGGTGGCAGGTGTCACTTGGAGGGCCGCTGGGACGCCGCATGTGGTCGCTGTGGCCCGTGTGCGCGCTGGGAAGGTTATAGGTGTCGTTTGGCGAACTCCTGGGAAGCCGCGCGCGGGGTCGCTAGTGCTCGTGCATGTGTTGGAATGGTTGCAGATGTTGATTCGCCAGCCTCTCCGACTCCGCACAGGGTTGCTGTGGCTCGTGCGCGTGCTGAGAAAATGGTAGGTGTCGCTTGGCGAGCAACTGGGAACCCGCGTGGGGTCTCTGGGGCCATGCGCACCCTGGAAAGGTGGTAGGTGTCGTTTGGCGAGCCGCTGGGACGCCACGCGAGGTCTCTGGGGATCGTGAGAGTGCTGGGGAGTTGGCAGGTGTCATTTGGCGAGCCGCTGGGACACTGCGTCGGGTCGCTGTGGCTCGTCCGCGAACTGGGACGGTGGCAGGTGTCGTTTGGCAAGCCGCTGTGACACGGCGCGGGGTCGCTGGGGTTCGTACGCGCACTGGAAAGGTAGCAGATGTTGTTTTGCGAGCTGCTGGGACCCCGCGAGGTTTCACTGAGTCCTGTGCGCGTGCTGAGAAGGTGGCAGGTGTCGTTTGGCGAGCCGCTGGGACCCTGTTCGAGGTTGCTTGGTGTCGTGCGCGCGACCCGCTGGGAATCCGCACGGGGTCGCTTTGGATTGTGCTCGCCCTGGGAAGTTTGTAGGTGTCTCTTAGAGAGCCCTTGGGACCCCAAGCAGGGTTGCAGGGACTCGTGGAGCTACTCAAGATGAGGAGGGTGTCACTCAGTAATATTCTGAATTAAGGAGTACTGGGTGCTACAGTCACAAATCATTCTCCTGAAAGGTGGCAATGTCATTTTAATCTTCTTCGCCAAAAGCACTGGGGATTTTCTGCATTTCTAAGCACTGTGGCAGTATGAATTAGAATTGGAAGTGACCCATTTGAAATTGGGTAAGGCATTTTTCAATATGGTTTTCATTTTGGGTGGAGGGACTGGGACGTGCATGCCAAGGTCGCTGCTGTTATACGATTTGGGTACTGCAGCTGAGATTACTAAACTGGATATGGCATTTGCCTTTTGTTTGTTATGTGTCTGACCCAGTGGTCATATTGTTACGGCTTTGTATACTATCTGAAATTGGGCCACTGATTAATTGCCTCGTTGCTTATTCATTTCTTAACCTTTTCTGATCTCTGATCTGCCTTGATGGACTGGGCAGTGGTACCATGCTGTGGATAAACTATTTGTAAACTGAGTGCTTCGGTACAATGCTATATGGAAATGTGGCTTGTAATTGTTTTTATAATGCTTATCAATGCTCATCTTAGCAGAGACTGTAAACCTTTTAGCCCCATTTTCTACTGCAGGATGTAGCCATGGCAATGGAGGTGGAACCAGCAGGAATTCACCCTCTGCTGGTGGAGACTGGGGCTGTGGACGCTCTACCTTCCCC